>CM046435.1:27794089-28028819 GCA_025506505.1 Flaveria sonorensis | reverse complement strand
GGTCCACAAGAACCTGTGGATGTCATGGACAATCTCCCAGCTCACCTATGAAAGAGTGTAATGCTACCAAAAAGGGGAGAAAATTCTGACAATCACAAAACCTGGAGTTCTTCCTAGAGTATGGACATAGAGGAATCGCCATTCTCTCTTGCAGATGTTCATACTTAGCAACCTCCTCTAGACAGTGATCTACATTTGCTCATTCAAGAACTTTTTGGGAGGGAATACCAAGAGCAATGTGTGCCCCTTCTGAGAACCCAATCTGGGGTTGGGGGTATGACATAATAGAAGCTCTTGTGATCTCTATTGCTCAGGGTCAACTAGAAGTTTTCAACATTTCACACCTGAGTTTCTATGAGAGCATCAACTGGTAGATCTGCCACTGTCAACCCAAGCAATAACAGACAAGCAGCAAGATTGGCAGGAAGAATCCAAGATAGGGTGCTAGAGGAATTTAATTAAGATCAAAATTATATAGACAGAGGCTAGTAGGTGAGATCTTTGGTCAACTGGATGTTGAGGTAGACCCGAGATTAGCTTCAAAGGGAAAACCTGACTGAATGGCCCAGAGGTTGAACCTGTCAACCTTGAGACAGGATCTCCTCTGCGCCCATTATACTCAGTGAAACACCAGCTGGTGATGGGGTTTCACAACCTCTCCTCTGGCCAGAGCTTGATAGCTGAACCAAATAATGAAGGCCAAAGCTCTCTCTACACGAGTCATTAATGCCTGTGTTGATAAAGTAAAAGGAAACTGACTCCTGAGGAGATTGAGGAGGAGAAGAGAGAGAGAAAGATAAAGATAAGGGGAGATAGTTCAAGTGGTTCCCTAGGGTTTATAAAAGCTGCAATCAGGGCTGCCCCCAAGTTAAACACTTAGGAAGATGAGTTAAGGGCAGCCAGGCAACTACCTGGGAACCAGAAACTATAATGTTAATGAACTAATCTCTCTCCCCTTAGATGAATTGAATGAACTGGCTGACACAGAGTTGTCAAAGGAGAGGAAGGAAGCAGAGGATGAAGCATTGCTCCTCAGGTACAAGGAAGAAATGAGGCTGAAAGACTCTACAAGAACATTTCTATCCTCTCTCCAGTTCAAGAAAGCCCTGAGCCAAGACTGTGGTGACTGAACAACCTCAGGTAGCAACTGAAGAAGAAAGACTAAAGATCAGCTACCTGAGGGCCACATGTCTCTATCAGGCGGATGCACTTCTTCCTTACCATCTGAATAATATTGTTTGAATACAATAAGCAAGTGGAGAAAAAGCTAAAGAGAAAAAAAAAGCTGAAAAGAAAGATTAAGGGAAGAAGCTGCAAAGTCAAGGACCATAATCCACAAAAGCCAAAAGAAGTCTGCTGACAGACAAAGGATGATGAGCTTCTTGAAGCTGTATGGATTCTCCGGAAGGAGCTTGGCCCTATGTCTTATAATCATCATAATGGATGAGCATATCAGGCTAATCAATGAAGAGAGAAGGGAGAGCTGGTGGACTTGCATTCTCCACCAAGTCTAGCTCAACCTGCAGTTGGGTGAAGGTTGAACCCACTAAGATAACACAACCTAAACCGGCGCTGCATATCAGCCAACTTCATCTTTTGATCAACAGCAGGTTCCTCCTCTTTATCCTTCTGAACCTGTGAGAGAGGAGATCCCAACTAAGGGGGACTCAACTGAACAACCTGGTACTCAAGACCACCCTCCCCTTAGTTAAAATCATCAGGGAGAAGAAAAGGATGGCCAGAAGATCAACCTCAAAGAGAAAAAGAAGAAAGCATCTACCTCCCATCCTCAGGATGAGTCAGAGCATCCTGAGGGAGTGCATGAAGAGGTCTCTCAACAACTCCAATCATAGTAGAGCCTCTTGCTATTGGAAGACAAATTATGTCATGGTGTCATAATGAAGATCAAGACAGATGGTATGTCATAAAAGATCAGGAAGGCATGCATGCCTATTCCTCAGAAGACATGCTCAATCTTCCTTCACATGATCTCTTTGACATAGAAGGTTCTATGTTAGTCTGAAGGATCCAAACCTAATGATGAAGAAAGGTATGCGAGGATCCTAATGTGGACTATCAAAATCTGAAGAACTTCTCTGTTTTGGTAGCATCAGCCTAGGGGATTTGTAAGATCATCTGAAGATTATGAGGCTGATTCAACCAACAAGCCAGAACAACCAAGTCTTCCATGCTGCACTAAGGAAACAAAGCATCTTCCAAAGGAGTGTGCTCTAAAATAGGTTCTAAGTGTAAGATCTTCCTAAGCTACAGTTCAAAGGAGTTACTTTGATTTTCACACTCAAACAAAAATATTCTAAGTGTGAAATCTTCCGAAACCAAGGACCAGCATCTTCGAAGCCAAAGATGAAATCTTCCGAAGCTTCACTGAGAAAGTCTTCCGAAGCTGTGAAGACTGATTTCTTCAGAGGACAGAGAAAATAGGCTTTCTCTGAATCAACTTTGATAAAGCTAACACAATCTCCGCTGCATGCTCTGGTGTTCACCAACTTTACACAAGTTGGTGAAACTTCCATGCTTTATCAAAAAGTAGGAATGGCCTTTTTCTGTAACTTACCTTACTTGTTTGTGTAGACTTTTTGTATTAGGAAAAGTCAGCGAGCTATGGCATGTCATAGTCACTAGTCAAAGGCAATTTGCCTTTTGATTGTAGATTGATCTTGTTGTCTAGATTAGTCAAATCCCTAACTGTCTTTACATGTAAGTGACGGTTGTAGGTTGTAGTATAAAAAGTCTCTCGGGTCCTGGTAATTTAAACATGCTTTGTAACACCTGTAAAAGAACTTGAGATCAATATACAACATCCTTGAAAACCAATCTTGTGTTCTTGTGTCTTTTTAGTTTTATCTCTTTAATTTACTTATGTTTCTTAGTATCATCTGTCTCTAGTTACCAATTCCCTATTTGAATTGTTAAGTGATCTAAGATCTCTCCTCAGTGTGAAGTAAGTGTTAAGTACCTTACCGGTCCTGCATTTGTGTGTTTTCGTGTTTATATGTTTGTTTTAGGTGCTTGGTATTTTAGATTTGGGTTAGGAACATGTTAAAATGATGATTGGGCCTGAAAAATAGTGTAAGTTCGAATTGACAACTGCCCGTGCGCCTAACATAGTCCCATCCGCCTGGAATTTTGACAATGCGCCTAAGTGCCTGCTTATACGCCCATATAGTGCCCATGTACCTAGAAAGTTGTCCATGTGCCTAAGTCCATTCCCATGCGCCCAAGTACCCCTTGCGCCTACTGCCCAAATGCCTAAGTATGGTTCATGAGCCCAAGTAGTACTCATGCGCCTAGAATTTCCTCGTGCGCCTAACTCGTCCCATGCACCCACTGCTCATGCGTCTATGTGAGGTTCATGCGCCCAAGCAGTACTCATGCACCAAGAATTTCCTCATGCGCCTAAGTCTTCCCATGCGCCCACTGCTCATACGCCTAAGTGAGGTTCATGCGCCCAAGCAGTGCTCATGCGCCTAATGCCTTAGAAATTTTTCTTAAATTTTGGGAAATAGAAATTTATGAATAAGCCCTGGGATGTTTTGGTGATTATGTTTGTTGGTGTTATGCATGTTTATGGCCTGTTGTTTATGTTCCCTATTACGTATTATTACGTGACCTTACGTGGTGTGCTTATGCTCGTACGTAAGTATTATCATAATGAAGCGAAAGATTAATGATAATGAAAAGTGGAACCTAAAGAATGAATGAAAGTCTTGCAAGCAAAATTTATAGAGGTTCACAACTCATTGAAAGTTGTTAGCTCAACTGTGTGTTATATAGCGTGCGATTTGGCTAACCCATGAGGGTTCACACACAGGAGGGTCAGTCGTTGTGACTGATCGAGACGTGCGAAAACAGGATACTTGTCGCTTGACCCCAAAAGGTAGTTGCTTCGTGCACGATGATGGGGCATAGCATATGACAGATCCAGATAGAAGTGAAAGATAATAATGAAAGAAGTGCAAAAATGAACGATTATGAACGATGATGGAAGATAATAATGAATATTATCTAGTTGTATGTATAATGTATGATCACATGGAAAAGTAAGAATTTTATTTATAAAACTAGAACTCACTCAGCAACGCTGACTTTTATGCATTTTCAGTTGGCAGGTAATTCGTTGCTGAGGATGGCATGAGGGTAAAGCTACTTGGCGGGCAAAGACTGGCATCCATTTGTGTGCATAATAATATTGTTGTTTTGTAATACAACTGAATGATTCTTTTTGTAACTTTTATAATACAATGATGTATTATTTAGCAACATCAAATATTATTTCATGAATGGTTTTTGATAATTTAATCCTCTGCGATGTTTTTATGAAATGTATTTATTTTATATGAAAAATGCTGTGATTGTCCAACTGTGAGGTCTCCGGCAACGGGGCCTTACACAAACTCTAACAACACACCACTCAAATTGCTTCACATGGACTTTTTGGCCCAACAAACATCCTTAGTATAGGAAAGTAGCAATACTGTCTTGTTATAGTTGATGATTACTCAGATTCATATTGGTTTTCTTTCTACTACACAAGTCAGAAACATCTGAAATCATAAATCATTTATCACTAAAATTGAGAATCAATTAAATCTTAAAGTTAAATCTTAAGAAGTGATAATGGTACTGAATTTAAAAATGACTCTACTTCTTCTTTTTGTGCAGAGAAAGGAATCAGTCATCAATTCAGTGTAGGAAGGACTACTCAGCAAATTGAGTTGCTGAAAGGAGGAACAAAACATTAATAGAAGCTGCTAGATCAATGCTAGCTGACTCTCTATTACCCATATCTTTTTGGATGAAGCAATCAATACAGTTTGCTACATTCAAAACAGAACATTGATCATCAAAGAACATTCCAAAACACCATATAAATTAATGTTTAAAAGAAAACCTTTCATTGGATTTCTTAAAGCTTTGGATGTTCTATTTCAATATTAAACACCAGAGAAAAATTATCTAAGTTTGCTCCAAATGCGGATGATGGATTTTTTATTGGATACTCAGGAAGCTCCAAAGCTTACCGAGTATACAATCCAAGACTGCACATAGTGGAAGAAATAACAGATGTTTTTTTGATGAACACTCATTCACTAAGAAAGTCATTGGATCAGACTTGTTGTTTGATATTGACTCATTAAAAAATCATTTGACACATCTTACTTTGAGGTTTCAGGTCCTCAGGATGACAATGAGTATCCCATGGTTCCACCAATAACCATAGATGTTCCTTTAACTGCTGATCGTCCAAGGAGAACAAACATTACTCCTTCAAGTACCACAGTTTCAACTCCTCCAAAACAACCTAAACACATCAAAAGGAACATCATCAAACACACCATCTTCATCAACACCTGTGACCACCCAACCACAACATCCAACCACAGTTGAAGAAGATGATGACTATCATTCATTACTTGATGCACATCATGAAGATGAAATCTTAGATTTATTTCATGATTCACCACAAACATTCAATGAACCATCACAGCCAGATAAACAAACAACCATAAATACCCTTGGTCATCCATTAACACCCCAACCAAACAATCACTAATCTTGATTCAACCATCCTTGTTGATCAGATTACAATAACCAGAGTTCACAAAGATCATCCTATAGAAAACATCATTGGTGACCTCAATACCAGGTTGACATGTAGTCAATCTGACACAACAAACATTTGCTTGTATTCTAGCTTCCTATCTCTAACTGTACCCAGGCTATTGCCCAAGGATATACTCAAGAGGAAGGCATTGATTATGATGATGTCTTTGCTCCAGTAGCTAGACTTGAAGCCATCCGAGTGTTCCTTGCATATGCCTCATCCAAAAACTTCACTGTCTTCCAAATGGATGTCAAGTGTGCATTCTTATATGGAAAGATAGATGAAGAGGTATATGTTGCTCAACCACCAGGGTTTGAAGATCCAGATTTCCCTTACAGAGTCTACAAGTTTGATAAAGCTCTGTACGGTCTTCATCAAGCACCTAGGAAGTGGTATCAAACTTTATCTAAGTTTCTACTATAGAATGGGTACACCCGAGGGAACATAGATCAGACATTGTTCTTAAAACGAAAAAAACAACACTTGTTTGTAGTTCAAGTCTATGTGGATGACATAATTTTTGGCTCCACAAACATCCAACTTTGCAAAGAGTTTGAAACTCTTATGCAATTAGAATTCCAAATGAGTTCAAGGGGGAGCTTACATTCTTCCTTAGTCTTTAAGTTAAACAATCAGATGAAGGAATTTTTATCAACCAGAGCAAGTATGTCAATCTAATATTAAAGAAATACAATATGTCTGATTGCACATCCAGCAAGACACCATTTGCAACTGGATTGAAGTTTGGACCCGATCCAAAAGGAACATCAGTTGATCAGAAACTCTACAGATCAATGATAGGCTCACTGATGTATCTAACGCCAAGCAGACCAGACATCATGTATGCAGTATGCATGTGTGCCAGATACCAAGCAGATCCAAAAGAATCACACATAAATGTTGTAAATAGAATCTTTAGATATTTAAAAGGCAAACTAGCTCTTGGGCTTTAGTATCCAAAAGATGGAGATTTTTCTTTATATGCCTAGACAGACAGTGATTATGGTGGATGGAACAGCAACAAAAAATCCACTACAGGTGGTTGTCAGTTTCTTGGGTCAAGATTGATCTCCAGGCAGTGCAAGAAACAAACAATGTCTCTGTGTCAACAGCAAAGCAAAATACATAGCTGTTTTCTGCATGCTGTTCTCAAGTGCTTTGGATTCAAAACAAAATGCTTGATTATGGCTTTAATTTTCTTCAAACACCCATACACATTGAGAATTCTACTACCATGTTTATAACTGACAATCTAGTTCAACATTCAAAAATTAAACACATAGATATCATATATCACTTTCTGAGAGATTGCTCAAAAAGGGTCTGATAAAGGTGATCAAAGTCCATACTGACAATCAATTGGCTTACCTGTTTACCAAACCATTTGATTTAACAATATTTGAATTTCTGGTTCAGTCACTTGGTATGATCAACTATGAACAAAACAAGTAATGTTTTCAAAACATTAATTTCAAACAAGCTTGATTTTGTCAAAGTCCAAATTAAAACATCAACAAGCATCTTTCAAAATCAAGATATCAAACAACCCTCATGTTTTCTTATAATCAAACATCTTGAATCACACATACCACTCATGAGAAATGATAGTACACTAGCTCATTCTTCACTTGGGTCATTTTCCACTAATAAAGACTGACAGTACTTTGTTTGATATGTGGATAGGCTCAGCATAGGACACCTAACATCACATACAACTGTAAAAACTAAATTCTCATGATTGTGTGGTCAACAACACATCTTGGTTTATGGTGATAATTGATCAATCCAACATAGATTCCTTTTAAAGTAACTACAATACACCAAGTGAAACAGTTTATAAATTGCTCAATCATACAAATGTCTCCTCTACCAAGGCATTCTTTGTTAGGCTGAGCACAGACCTGAATAACTTAAATCATGATCCAAAAAGATTCCCCAATGAGGAACACATCCATCTTGGATGAACAATCAATGAAGTCTTTTAGACTACATTCCTTGTGAATGAATCAAAGAATCCCAAAGAGGATCACCTTCCAAAGTGAAGAGAAAAGAATCCCAATGAGGATCAACAACATGGATCAAATTGAGCATTTATACTCCTAAGTAGCTAGGTATTAAGTATTGAAAGTGCTTTCTAGCATATCATGAGAAGGGTTGTTTCTAAACATACAATCAGATGTGGGGTACATACACTCATATAAATCAACTCAAAACATTATAATCACTCACTGTTTCAATCATCATTAATACCATGCATGAGTTTAAGTGGATCAAAATATCTGCAATCAACATTGTATTAGTCTATGTCTATTCTCAAAAAACATTCAAACAGCTCAGTGGGAATTTAAGACTAGTATGATCTCATATTATGTGCAAATGATTCATGTTCAAACATGAAAATCATCATTTATAGTTAGATAAGGCATTATCTTTCTAACTTTCATCAAGCAAGCAATCAATTGGACTTTGATAATTTCCATTCTAACACATACAAATTTTTGTCATTTTATAAAAGGTTTTTATAAATATGCAAAAATTTAGGGGGAGAACAATAAACATAGAAATATCAAAGACACATAGTAATATGTGCATAATCATACAACTTTAAAAATTTGAAATTTTCTAAATTTTGAGTTTTAAATAAATCCAAGTCAAGCCAGTACCCAAACACAGCATTTTGACACATATACGTATGTACAATATTGCACAATATTGCTTGTGAGTGATATCTTACATCCATATATTGCTCATGTTAAAATTTTGACATTCTAACATACATTTTCACAAACAAAATTTGAACATCTGTCGTCACAGCGGACACACAAGCATACATCCGCTGTAACTACAGTACCATAATAACATGAAAAATACATGAAGAGTAATAGCGGACAAGACAAACATGCATCCGCTATGCACTAGTGAACATGCAAGTGTTCACAGAGCATGATGTTGGTAAGACATCCGCTGTGAATACAGTGCTATTCCACAATGCATGACTAACATTAGTCATCTGTTGTTGAAATAGTGCAAGTATATATAGCATATGTACACAGGTTGTAAACATTCACACATCACATCCAAGTGTCCATAGTGCATGAACAAATGTTTATCCACTGTGAACAATCAAACAAATCATTTCAAGGGTCCACAGTGCATGAACAAATGTTCATCCGCTGTGAACAAACAAGCAATTTCAAACAAGTGTCCATAGCGCATGACCAAGTAGTCATCCGCTGTACAACCAGTACAATAATCCAATTACTAGGTGGTATTATCCTTTATATCCTTTATAGAGCACATTGTGAACTGTAGAAATGCACTGAGGATTACTCCTTTATCTGATCGAGTAAAAGAAGCTGCCAAAGATCAAGCGCTTGAGAAAGATATTGAAGACTCCTTGAAGTCACAGCTAAAGTTCATAAGATAGTTGATGAAGCTGGTCCATCACACATATAAAGGTTTCTAACAAACAAACACAGACAAAAAAAAACAACAAACAATCTAACCGATCAACAAACAAACATCTAAACATACATAACAAACAACAACATTCAATCATACAATTATACATGAGTAATCAGTGAAACATTCATGTAATGATACAAACATACATGTAAACATACAATCAATCATACATGTAATCAGACAAACAATCATTTCAATCATGCAAAAAACAAACAGACAGACAAACATTCATCATACAATCATACAAGTCAAACAATCAATCATGCATAACATTCAAACATGCATTCATCAACAGAAGGATGGCAACATCATTAACAAGCATCAACACACACCATTGTTACTAACAAACAAAACATTAACAAGCAAACATTAAAGAGATGACAACATCATCCTTAGGGGGAGTATTGTTGGACTCAACAAGTGCGTTAAAAAGGATAATGCTTTGCATAATCAAACATAATGTGTTCTAATATTCAACAATCATTAACTAACACATTAGTATCACTAACACTCATAACATACACTAATATTGCTTAAATTTCTTTTTCAGGTTTGTAGATAAAAAATAATTTTTTCTAAGTGTCGGCAACGGATGAAGAGTTTTCCATAGCGGATGACTAAGAAGATGTAGTAGATGAAGATCAAGTCCAAGAGCCCACAACAGATGAACAACACACAGTGGAAGCCTAAGTCCACAACTGATGAACTGTCAACAGCGTATGTTCATCAACAGCGGATGAACATTTCCATAGCGGACAACATACAAAGCAAACACACACAAGTGTTCACTGCGGATGTTCATCTACAGCGGATGAACATTCCACAGTCGACAACATAAAAGAAAACACACAAGTGTTCACAGCGGACAGCATCTAAGGCACAACAAACATGTTATCTGACTTCCACAGCGGATAACTTAACATCCATAGCGGACAGCTATTCATTCACAGTGGACAACTTATAGACTTAGGATTAGTTATGTAATATCATTTACATAAGGGTAGATCAGAAATTGTATATAGCTCTGTGTATAGGCTATAAATAGCATACTACTACCAAGTCCTTTGTAAGCTTTTTGAATAATCAATACAAACAAGCAGTTATTATCATTCAAGCACTAGCAATCACTAGCAATCACTTACATACATTGATGTCATAGCATTAATCATAGGTTTCCACACCATGATATTTTTGTTGAATACAAGTATAACAAATCTATTGTTATATTTTTGTTGAGTGATTTGAAAAGATCATTGGGAGGAATCAACCTGTTTATGTTCTTCATTGTTTGTCTAAGTTCATAAACATCACACTATTAGGTTGATTTCATCATCCAGGCACATGATAGGGAACAAATCTCTCCTACAACAATTTAAACATTTTGATGGAGGTCTTGTACAGTTTGGAGGTGAAGCTAGAGGATACATTTCTGGTAGAGATAGTGTATCAAATGGTAGTTTAAAACATTGACAAAGTAAACTTTGTCAAACAGCTTGAACACAATCTCTTGAGTGTTTCTCAATTCTATGATCAAAAGCACCAAATGCTTTTCACAAACATGAGTGCATTATCCTGAAACCCGGGATGACAATTCCTCAGGAATTGGTGCTTCTTAGATCTTCCAGGAAAGGAGATATGTACCAGCTTGATATGAATAATGCTTATCCACTGGGTGAAGTATCATGCTTTTTTCCAAAGCTAATGGTGATGGGTCAAATCTTTGGCATAAAAGAATGTGCTATGTTAATTTTAAAACCATGAATAAGTTGGTTAAAAAGAATTTGGTACATGGTGTGCCTAAAAATGAATTTTTTGTAAAGATAACTATGTTGCTTGCCTGAAAGGACAGCAACACAAGGTTTCTCACAAATCTAAAGAGGTTAACTCCATCACCCACTCCATTACACTTATTTCACATGGATCTTTTTGGTCCCACAAGTATAATGATCATTGGAAGGAATCATATTATCTGGTGATTGTTGATGATTTTACAAGATTTACATGGGTATTCTTTTTAAGAACTAAAGATGAAATGGCTGAAACTTATAATCTTTAATTTTTAAAATTGAAAATTAAAAGGATCACAAAGTAAAAATCATTAGAAGTGATCAAGGGACTGAGTTTAAGAATCAAGTTCTTGACCCATTCTATAACTCAAAATGAATTACCAGACAATACAGTGCTCCTAGAACTCCTCAACAGAATGGTGTTGCTGAGAGGGAACATGACACTTATTGAGGCTGCAAGAACTGTGTTAGCTGATTCAAAGCTTCCTCTAACTTTCTGGGCAGAGGCAGTCAGCACTGCATGCTATGTGCAGAACATGGTTCTTATTGTTAAGCCCCATGGAAAGACCCCTTATGAGTTAGCAAAATTTGCTAAAAGTCAGATGATTCTATCTTTGTTGGATATTCCTCGATCTCTATTTCTTATAGAGTGTATAATATTAAAAATAAACAATTTGAAGAATCAACCAACAATGTTGTTAATGAGCACACACCTTGAGTTAGAGGGAATGGCCCTGATCATGTCTTCAATCTAGAATTGTTTTCAAACTATTCTAAACCATCTTGTGAGAATGTTTCAGCTGGATAGGAACTCAAAGTTACCTCTATGAAGATCAAAAGTTTGAGTTACCAGACCTATTCCCAGTTATCCAAGAGGAATTGAAAACAAGCTCCACTACTGGAAGTACTGAAAGATTGAACATCTTAGGAAATCTTGGAGCTTCAACAAGTTGTCAGCCAATTGAACCTCAAAGCTCATCAGCCACAACTCCAGCATTCAATGCCAAGCTGATGAAGACAATAATCTGGAGGAACAGTCAACTGCTGATACTACTTCTCAGTAGAATATCATTGATGCTGTCACACATTCATTCAATCAGTCCTCATCGAATGAGTATGAGACATCAGCTGGTCATGGTGTTCAAAATCATAATCAAAACTTCTCAAGAACAAGGCAAGACTTGTTGTTCAAGGATACACACAGGAGAAAGGCATAGATTACACTGTTTCTTTGCACCTTTTGCAAGACTTGAGGCTGTGAGAATCTTCCTTGGTTTTGAAGCATTCAAGAACTTCACTGTCTATCAACTTGATGTCAAATGTGCATTTTTATATGGGGATATTGATAGAGAAGTCTATGTGTGTCAGCCACATGGATTTGAAGACCCACAACACCCCAACTATGTGTGCAAACTGGATAAAGCTCTTTTATGGGTTGCATCAAGCCCTAGGCTGTGGTATGAGACCCTGTCTCAGTTTCTTCTTAGGAATGGCTACACCAGAGGCACCATAGACAAGAAATTGTTCATAAAGATGTCTGGGAAGGACATGCTACTTGTTCAAGTCTATGTTGATGATGTCACACCCCAACCTTAACGGTGGAAACGTCGAGGTGTGAGGGTTAAGATTGTTCATGCCACACACGCTAATTCAATGTGCCAATAATATTAATTTTCAAGTTCATAACATATAATAAGTAAATAACATAAGTTTCAAGCAAACAAAACAAAATTTCAAAAGCATCATGTGACAAATAAGTCATTTTATTTTAAATCTCTAGGTCCAATCCTAGACGTGTTCAAGTCTTCAAGAGCAATTTAAGTGGTATCATTTCCTGAAACATGTTAAAAAATAAAGTCAACATAATGTTGGTGAGTTTCCATAGATTAATCATATTTAGATATATATATCAAAAGATTGCAATTCACGTCATAGGTTTTTGAATAGAGTAAATATAGATGGATGAACAAATGCAACAATCAAACCTTGACAAATATGGCCATTACAAGATTATACGATTAGCTATGTGTACTTGGTTCCCATAGTGCTCAAGAATACACACTAGGAGCCGGCAATAACCTCGCTTTAGCACCAAATAGTCTTGTTAGACCCATAGATCTATGACGTCACCAGGCTAGCAATAGTTAATGATTGTATCTTACAAGAGTCATCACATATTAATTACAAGTGTTTAAATAACCATGACAACATAAAATGAATTGCACAAGTGTTACAAAATTAAAAACATGGTTACAAGTGTGTTTATATTACGATTAACATGTTTCACCCCAAAGTGTGAAATAATATAAAAGGGGTATGAAACTCACATGGATAATAAGGATGTGCAAATAAAGAAGTCTTGTATGGAATGCCGTGGGTTTGTTAACGTCAACCTAAATGGATGATGTATTAAGTTAATCATGGTGATATAGTGTTATATTTATAAACCATTTAGCTCATGATTTTTAAATTATTTAATAGATACAATTTGTTATTATTTGGTATTTAAATAATTAAATAAGAATTTTAGTGATTAACACTATTAATAAAAGTTAAACATTTATTATCAAATGATTTTTAATTTACTATTTAATAACATAGTAATTTTGTAGATTTAAATGATTAAAACAATTCTATTAATTACAATAGGTGTACAATTTAAATATGTACATATATATTATTTCCTTAAAATATATATAAATAAGTTTGTAACTATATTTATAAAAAAATGAAGAATTTATTAAATTGGAATATTTAAAGATTCAATGAAGAATTTATTACAATTTAGAATTAATAATAAATAGTATTTTGAAACAATTTTTATAATTTAAGATAAAATAAATGAGAATTTCTTAATTGAATTTCTAAGTAAATTAAAAAGGAAATAATTCTATAGAATTTCTAATTAAAAACGATTTTTATATAATTAATAATAATATTTAATCATTTTCTGAAATTAAATATTAATAAAACCCTTTTAAAAAATAATGCAAGGCCTCGGGTTCGAACCCGGGCCCCTTGCCAAGACAACCAACACTCAAACCACCGGGCCAAAGCCCTGGTTTGTGTTAATTTCATAAATCAAACCTTAAATCAATTTTCCCAGAAAAGCCCCAATTCCATAAGAACCCTAATTATCAATTCAATCAAATTAATTAATGATTCGATTATAATACCCAAACTAACCATGGGGCTTTTGTCCCCTATGTAAAAACGAGTAAAACCCTAATGTAATTACCTGGTATAGTTTGAAATTCGATAGAAGAGACAGAGGTACAAGTCAACGGTTTTGGATTTGCGAATTCGATGTGTGTGCGTTTGATTTGTGAAATTGAGCTTACAGATAGTGAAAGAAGGTGTCGAGAGCAGTTGCCTCTACTTTATAGTCTCAATTTGGTCAATTAAATGCCCAACGGCACTAGAATTAATGTCGGCCGTTATCATGGGTTGGGGGTGTAATTCGGTCATTTCAAGTGAAATTAATCACCCCATTAACTTCTATTTGATTAACTGATCGTTATGACCAATTAATTTGATAATTATGGTGGTTTAAGTGTAAAATCGGTTTTGAGTTCGATGGTGTTTGTTTTCGGTTTCATAGATTAGTAATACCACTGTTAAGATCCAATTAATAAGCATTATAGAGTTCGCATCGGTTCCACGGTTCAAATGGCACGATTTGGGTTATTAACACTTCGAGTTTGGGGTTGGTCGGAGCTCGCCAGAGCTTCGGCGGAGCATAACCGGAAAAACAGGGGTGGAGTTGTGTTTTTAAAAAAAAATACACTTTGGTCCCCTGCAGTTTATGTTTTAACCCTTAGATCCAAAGTTTGAGTTTAAAAATAAATTACAATTTAGTCCCTGTGGTTTTAAATGTTATTATTTTATGCACAAACTATAT
This sequence comes from Flaveria sonorensis, assembly GCA_025506505.1. Taxonomy (NCBI): domain Eukaryota; kingdom Viridiplantae; phylum Streptophyta; class Magnoliopsida; order Asterales; family Asteraceae; genus Flaveria; species Flaveria sonorensis. Next base: position 28,014,040 of record CM046435.1, on the reverse strand, counting down.
ATTTACATGTTTTAAAAAAATATTAATCTTATATTGCTTTTATTTATTTACAATATTAACACTTATTATAATTATTTACTATTATTAGTATTTTATTATTATCATCATTAATTACTTAATTATTTAATTATATCTAAGTTATAACGATACAAGAAATTACAAATAAGTCCTCGTATTTGCATTAATGACAAAACACCCCTTACAAGATAACGAAGTTAACAAGTAAACTAACAAAAATACGAGAGGTCACAGATGACATCATATTTGTTCCTCAAATGGCCAAATGTGTAAAGACTTTGAAAGCATTGTGAGGAAGAAGTTTGAAATGAGTTCAATGGGAAAGAAGGATTTCTTTCTTGGAATTCAAGTGAAGCAGATTGAAGAAGGGTTCTTCATCAATCAATCTAAGTATGTCAAGGACATCTTAGAGAGATTTGAGATGAAAGATTGTAAGCCAACGAAGACACCTATACCTAGAAATCATAATCTTTGTCTTGATTCTGAAGGGGAGGATACTGATCAGTATCAGTACAGGGCGATTATTGGATCTCTGATGTATCTCACTGTAAGTAGACCTGATATCATGTTTGCAACCTGCATCTGTGCAAGATATCAGAATGCTCCCAAGGTGTCTCACCTAATTGCTACCAAGAGAATTCGTAGATACCTTAAAGGAGCTTTTAAACTAGGTCTATGGTATCTTAAGAATAAGGACTTCAATCTCTATGGGTACACTGACATTGATTATGGTGGCTGCAACATCAACAAGAAACCACATCCGGAGGATGTCAATTCTTGGTTGAAGGATTATCTCCTGGTAATGCAAGAAGCAATCATGTGTCTCAACATCAACTGCAGAAGCTGAATACATTGCTACTGCGAGTTATTGTGCTCAACTGCTATGGATTCAGAATCAGTTGCTGGACTATGGTTTTAACATCATGGAGACTCCTATCCACATAGACAATAAGAGTGCCATTTCTATCATAGAAATTCTGGTCAAGCACTCCATGACAAAGCATATTGACAACAGGTATCATTTCATTAGAGATTCATGAGAAAATCTAATAAAGCTAGTCAAAATGAATTCAAATGAACAATATGCTGACTTGATCACCAAAGTCTTTAATGAAAAAAGATTTAAATATTTAATTACAGCTATTGGGATGATTAACATTGGCTAGTTCTTCTCTTTTGAAAAATCTTTTTAAAATATGTCTTGTCTATGTTGTCTAACTACAATCTAAGCCCTGTTACAAAAAGGCTTTCTTCAAGAATCGAAGTGTAAATACTTCCGAAGAGAAATTTACCCTTGGAAGAGATCTTTATCCATCTTCCAAAGGCAAATTTATTATATTCTGAAGAGTTTTTAGCCTCGGAAGAACAATTGATCATAGTTCAAATTTACTACTAAAGCTTACTTGACTGGGTTTGAGAATGATATTCTCGATTGATGTGACTCAACCTAGGATTGAATATGTGGACTGAGTCAATAATATAGTAGCGGAATTACTATATTAAAGAACATTAACTGTTGTAGTAAATGCTCGAATGTAAGAGAATCAAGAACCGAAGTAAATGTTGTAAAATATTGTGAATAATACTACTGAAATCAACAACCTTACAAAGTTAGGGTATGTGACCCTATTTATAGGCGTATTCATTGCCTGTACAAAAGACTAAACTAACCCTGATCTATATAAGAGAATCTAGTCTAAGTACAAAATAAATCAGTGTAAGTTGTTCATCCGCATTAGTTCATGCGGGTGAACAAGTCTTCTCAGCATTTGTGTTTGCTCAACCGCATTAGTTCATACGGGTGAACAAGTCTTCTCAGCATTTGTGTTTTCTTACCCGCATTAGTTCATGCAGGTGAACAAGTCCTCAACATTTGTGTTTGCTCACCTGCATTAGTTCATGCTGGTGAACAACTCTTCTCAGCATTTGTGTTTGCTAACCCGTATTAGTTCATGCGGGTGAACAAGTCTTCTCAGCATTTGTGTTTGCTGACCCGCATTAGTTCATGCGGGTGAACAAGACTTCTCAGCATTTACAGTTGTTCATCCGCATGGACTAATGCGGGTGAACACTTCTTGTCAGCATTTCTTCAGTTCATCGGCATGGACTAATGCGGATGAACACTTCTGTTCAGCATTTATTTTTTCTCTACCGAGCACATGAATCTTCATCTCACTCATTGTATGAATAGCAGCAATGGGCATTTGTTTCAAAGAGATGGGTTCCCAAACTAAATAGAAGATAACCTATCTCTATGAATCACCAGTGAACCATCAGCATCAACTTCCAACTTGACAATATTGCCCATCTACATTGGCACCTTTCTCTTCTTCCTTTGTTCCCTTTTGTTGTTGATTCTGTCAAATGCCAGCTTCAAGATCTTAACACACTTTAACATAAGCTCCAGATCATCTTCAATAGCTTTATTTTTAGGGCTCTAAAGTGTCTTGTGAAGATATAGTGTATGTAAGACTCATCTAGCAGTCTGACTTCATAACCACTGAAAATTCTGATCTCTGGGGCTTCTTTTCATTCCCACTTTCTCTCAATCACTAACTCATAGGATTCTTCATCATAGTACACATTGGAAATTGGTTTGGTTTTGTGAGTTCCAGCAATCCATTTTCGTTTCAATGATTCTGTTGGTTTCACATGCAGCTTAGGGAACACTACCTCTTCTACCTCTCTCTTTCTTTGTTCAAGGGGATTTCTGAAAGATTTGTCTTTTCTAGTACAGATGGCTTTTAGAGACTTGAAGTTGTTGGTTCTTTAAACATCTTTAGAATATCCTCAAATTCATAACCCCTGTACATTCTATAATAGTTGATTAGATCTAACTCAGCCAATTCTTTTAAGTCATGGACCTTCATGGCATTGACTAAGGCTGTATATTCTGTAAAGAATTGCACCAGGCCTGAGATTCTCTTGACCATGAACATATTCCAGCTGCTATCATACTTCCAAGCAATGATTTTGACATCTGTTTTGCCTTTGGGAGTAGATACCCCTCTAAGCATCTCAGCAGTGGTTAAACCCTCTTAAAGTTTCAGTTGTGAAGGTTCAAGAACCACTCTAGGTTTTTGTGTAGAATAGGGGCCAGAACATCTTTGTCTTTAATAGTCAATTGTACATCTTGTGCAGAAGATCTTGTTCTAGGCTTCTGGGCAATTACTTCTTCTTCAATTGCTTTCATTCTATCTTTCTTTTCATTAATCATTCTTAACATAGCAGCCCGAAGTGAATTAGTCTTCATGTTTCCTAACTTTCTTTTTGTAAATCCCTGTGTAAAGACAATCCTTCATTTCCCTATCTGACATGTTATAGGGATCAGGAAAAACAAACTGTTGGTCATCTTTCTTTGCTGTTTTGAGGATAGAGGATGTTGGCTTTTCAGTTTTGTTTTCTCATATTTTGTTCATATGTAGGATCTAGCAGCTTTTCCATCTTCTTTACCTCCTCAACAATCTCCTCATATGTCATGTTAAACACAATGTCAGCATCATAACCATGATTTATCAGATACATGGCATAAATCATGAGATCATCAGACTTTGCTTTTTCAGTCATGCTTTCTACTGATGGCTCAATAAATGCAGGGCTATGCACATCAGTAGATTCTCAGTTTTGTTATCTTCATTCTCTCCTTCTTCCAACATTATGATTTCCAGAGTTTGTTGTAGCTCTTTTTCTACTTGTTCATGTTCTTCTAAGAATTTAGCAATTACTGCCAAACTTCTTGGATCAACCATAGGAAGTTTTCCTTTTGCTTTTTCAGTCAAGTATTTCCTTTTTCTTGAGTATATGATCACTCTTGGTCCTGATGTTGAAGTTACATCAGTTTTGGCCTGTTGTTTTTCTTCAACAGCCTTAAGCTCAGCAGTGATTCTTTGTTGTTCAGCTTCTTGTCTGTTCAATTCAGTTGTTCCTTTTTCTTTGAATTCATCACAAAGTCTATTGATTAAACTTTGTTGTTCATTAGTCAATACAATAGCAGGAACAAGCTGCATTCTCAGTTCTTCTTCTATTGACATAGGTTGTGATGGAGTTACAATTATAGACTCAGAGGGGGATTTGGTGTTTTTGATGTAATCCTAGAATTCCTCATCTATAATGAATTCACTTGAAGAGAATTTGTCCATGTCATCTATTAGTTCTTTCATCATGGCCTCTTTTTCAGTAGATGGATCAGAATGTACTACCATCTCCCAGCTATCATCATCCCTAACACCACTGGTTTCTTACTGTTATGAATGAACTTCCTTATCTGTTTCTTCAGCTTCATGTTCTGTTGCTTCTCTTTCAAATTCAGCCTTTAATTGAGCAATCAGTTCCAATTCATCAATTCTTTTCTTCAAAGCCTTATTTTGTTTGTTCAGAACAACAATAAGTTCTGTTTGTATCTCCAACATGTGCTCTTGATCTTCCATAGCTACAGTTTGAATAGTCACAGTGTCCACATGACCACTGATTTCTTCTCTTGACATCTCTAAAGAGGCTTTTAACTGTTTGATCTCCAAGTCTTTTGTTCTCAAATCAGCATCATACTTGGCTTTTAATTCACTCAGTTCTCTCTCCTTTTCATCCAACTCTAGGATTCTATCATTGATTATCCCTGCCCTTCTATCCAAAGTCTTCTCCATTCTAGACATTTTGGCTAAGAGATCAGATATCATCCTATCTTTTTCATCAGGTCTGTTCACCTCTGATTCTGCAAAGCTCTCAGAAGGATCATCTTTAGAGACAAGTTGTCTCTATGGTAGAGGCCAAGTATGTTGATTATCTTCTTCATCATCAGAAGATTTAGAAGATTTTGAGGAGCAGGTAGATTCACCAGAACTCCCAGCCTCAGCAACTGCTTCATGTGGTGAGCTGCCTTGTGAATCTTCTTCTATATAAATTGGAGAGAATGATTATGGGATACTTGGATCAACCCTCCAAGGGGATAAAACAACAGTTTCTTGTAGTGTTTCACCAGTGTGAGGATCACCAATCAAAGGTGACACTGGTATAATGTGTTCTTCAGTTTCTGCATGCTCATCAACATGGTGTTGATCATGAGCAGCAGCCTGCTCCACTGATTGTTCTGGAGCTTCTTCTTAAACATTTACTTCATGAATTGGTTCATCATCAGGAACATCAGCTGCCATTTCTTGTGCAGGTTCCTCAATAGGAATATCATCATGTACAACCAGTTCTCGGTGTTGTAGTTGTTCCTCATCCATTGGCATATCATTTTGGGGATCTATTTGTTGTTGCATCCAAGGTAAGAGTGGAATGAAAGCACCATTATAGAAGTTTCTTGGATCTCTCTTCTTGATGTACTTCAAAGATTTGGCATTATAATGAGGAACTTCAAGAATGGGGCCTTCTAAAACCAGATCAGGAAAGGCTTCATTAATAAGACATTGAATGAATATGGGGTACATTAAGAACATGTTCCTTCTCCCCTCTTGAATATTTGACATCATTCCATTAAAGACATATGCTAAAAAGTTGTAGGGTCTGTTAGAGAAGAGGGCACAGACCAGTGAAGATGTAGTTAATGGTATGTCATTCCACCTAGTTTTTCTTTTAGATAGGCAGTGTTGGATATAATGAATGAGAAACCTCCATTGCAAATCAACCAATCCTTTCACTTTCTATTTTGCCTCAAATCCTCCCTCATATCCAATGTTAGCAAAGAATGACATGATATCTTCTTCATCAAATTCAGTTGGAGAATTTGGATCATCTTGAAATTGAAGGCATTCTCTAACAGATTGTTCTGATATCACCAGAGTGTGATCATTAGATATTCTTCCTGAGATTGCTTTCTCTCCTTTAATATCCAAAGCTTCTGCATTTCCCCAGAAAGATCTGATGTAATTCTCATAGATTATAGGTCTCACTGATATGGCATGAGCCACTCTTGTTGTGGCTATGAACCTGATCATGTCTCTGAGTCCCTCAGCTTCTGGGACATCTGAATTAAGAAAACCACTGACATTATGGAGCTTGCTCCAAGTCAGGTTAGCCATTATGTAATCTGCACACAGAGAGTATGAATTAGTGAGAATTGTGTGTGATTTGTTTAATTTTGACTTTTTAGGTCAAAATGAATTCTTCTTGTTACTGTTACATTTGATTATTTGACCTGATTTTGATTTTTCATGAAGAACAGTTCAAAATTTTGTTTCTTTGTGTTGGGATATATTGATTTTGATTGTGTTTTAACAGGTTGTGATGTCAACATTGTTATACACCAGTATCCCCTGTTCATCGATGTTTTATGTGTTCTTAGAACCACATGAAATCTTTGAAGTTTACACTGATCATTGGTTTTAATGAACTCTGTCATTCATCTAAATCTAGTGTTCTTGATTGTATTTAAAGCATTTCACAATATTAGGGTTCCATTTCATGAAATTTTGTTTGATAGTAGAAGTATGTAAGAAACTGATAATCACCTTTTAGATAACAATACTTCGATTTAATCATGTTGTTTGTTTTGATGTTGGATGTGAACAAAATGAAGCTTGATTAGAGTAGATTTGAACTCAGAAGAAGAATGGTTTTCTGGCACTCGACACACTATAAAAGTTCACTCAAAAATTTGAAAAGTAATAAATGACTCACATTAAATGAGTATTTATAATACATTTCACAATTTTCAGAAAGATTTTACCAAGTGTTAAAAAGTTTTGTACTTTAGCAAATGCGCATATAGAATTTCTATGGGCATATTCACAGTAGCAAATGATGATGATCAAATTAAGTTTGTCAGCATTTACTGTAGCAAATGCAAAAGAGTTAATTTTACCTATCCGCATTCACTGTAGCAAATGCGGGTGACCAAAGTTATCAGCATTCATTGAAAATTCTCAGCACTGTAGCAAATGCGGAAGAACAAATGACATGTCCGCATTTACTGAGATGCGAGTGAACAAAGCAACTTATCAGCATTCACTGTAGCAAATGCGGGAGTACAAATGACTTGTCTGCATTTACTGAGATAAATGAGGGTGACCAAAGTTAACCGGCATTTCATATAGCAAATGCGGGTGAACAAATGACTTGTCGAGACAATTACGGGTGAACAAAAGACTTGTCTGCATTTACTGTAGCTAATGCGGATGAAAACTTTTTTGTCCGCATTAGTTTACTTGTACAAAAACAGTTACCCGCATTGGTTAAATGGCAGGGTTACCTTCACCCGCATTAACCAATGCACTTACCCGCATTAAATTTTGTACTTTGTCAAAAATTAATGTTTTTGCAGTGGCTGAATCTGATTGGTTTGTACAGCTGCTTCTGATTTTATGAAGATGAGTCTGCATTTTTGTTGTTTTTCGAAGATTTTTGCAGATTCAGAGATTGTCAATTCTTGCTTGGATTGTCATGTATCTTTGATGTGACACAAATTCCCAACTTGACTGATTTTGGAGCATATGCATCTTCTGAAGCTGATATGGAGTAATTTCCATACAGACACAATCAATTTGACAAGGTTGTCAATTTAATGTTTGCGTATTTCATGTTTTTTGTAAATATTTCCTTTTTAAAAATTTTTATTACTCCCCCTAAAGTTTATATCCATACGGGATAAAAACTTTAAATGAACTTTATAAAATTTTACGACAATATTTCCGAACTGTTTAATTGTTTTGCACTTTTGTTTGAAATTTTGGGATCATATCAATCTTATATTTCATAAGTGCAAGTTGTCATGAGCTTATTGATTGAAGGTATATTTGTCCTCTTAAACTCATGATTGGTCAATATTGTAATGCATGTGATTTTTATCATGTTTTGATTTAATAAAACATTCAACATGAACCTCACACTCATAAGCATAGCAAGATCAACTATCCTCATGTACTGTATGGTAGAACTTTCTCACAACTTTAATACCTGGTCATTTAAATTATGAAACCTCAATCATTTTGGTAAGGGGGATCCACTTTGGGATTCTTTTACCTGATCCTTATTTGATGTGATCCACATTGGGATTCTTTTGCTCTTCACTTTGGAAGGTGATCCACTTTGGGATTCTTTTTGTTATATTCTGTTTTATGTGTCACCCTTATTAGATGTGTTCCACATTAGGACTCTTTTTGGATCTAGACATCAGCACTATGTGCTTGTTTCCCCAGGTCTTTGCTCTGCAAAACAAAGGAGAAACTGATGTGAATGAGATTCATAAGGTATCAAGACCTAGTGTGTTTAGGTTACTACACATACATACACTTGGATAGGTTAGATACATACATGCTCTGAGATGATGCATTCACAGTTGAATGTGATCTTTAGTGTATCACAACATTTATCTTTTGTTCCAAGTTGAGCCTACCCACATATCAGGTAAGTCATGTCAGTCTTTCAAGATATTGAATTAAGCATAGTGAATGATATAATGACCGTAATTATATCATCTCCCATAAGAAGTACAATTCAAGGACTTCAACAAAAATTGATTTCTTTTCGTAATTTTGGGAATTTATTGATGTTAATCAAGGTTAATCATGCCGATTGATTGGACTAAGAATTCAAACCAACTTGGGTCAAATGCCTTAGTAAACAAATCAGCTAGATTCCTTGGGATCTGCTTGATACCTGGCACATACATAAACACCAAACATAACATCAGGTCTACTGGCTGTTAAATACATAAGTGAACCAATCATGGATGGATAAAGAGTCTGATCCACAGATTTGCCATCTGCGTCTGGGCCAATCTTCACTTTTGTATCAACAGGTGTTCTGATGGACTGACAGTCTGTAAAGTGAAACTTCTTCAACATTGATTCCATATATTTTGATAGGTTGATGAAGATTCCACTGGATGTTTGTTGTACTTGAAGACCTAGGAAGAATGTGAGTTCTCCCATAGCACTCATCTGAAATTTTGAATGCATAAGATCTTCAAAGTCTTTGCAGAGTTGTTTGTTGGTGGAGCCAAATATGATATCATCCACATAAATCTGGACAAGCAGCATCTTATTCCCTTTTCTCTTTCTGAATAAAGTCTGGTCAATCTTCCCTCTTTCATAACCATAGTCAAGAAGAAAGGATGACAGAGTCTCATACCATTTTTGAGGGGCTTGATTTAAGCCATACAAAGCTTTATCAAGCTTGTATACCCTGTGAGGGGAATCAGGATCCTCAAAGCCTGGAGGTTGACTCACGTAGATTTCTTCAGAGATCTTTCCATACAAAAATGCACACTTTACATCCATTTGATAAACTGTCAATTTCATGGATGCAGAGTATCCAAGAAAGAGTCGTATGGCTTCTAATCTAGCAATAGGAGCAAACACCTCATCATAATCTATTCCTTCTTCTTGTGTATAGCCCTGTGCTACCAATCTGGCTTTGTTTCTGATGGCGATCCCTCTGTAATCAGTCTTGTTTCGGTACAGCCATCTGGTGCCGATAGGGTATTGACCTTCGGGAAGATCCACCAGCTGCCATACTTCCTGTTTCTTGAATTGTAGCAATTCTTCCTGCATTGCCTCAATCCAGATATTGTCTTGAAGAGCCTCTTTAATGTTTTTGGGTACAGTTTGACACAGAAAACAAGAAAACAAATAGATGTTTGCAATACTTGACTTGCTTCGTGTCACCCGCTCGTCTAAATCACCAATAATGTCGGACACTGGATGATTCTTGTGTGTCCTGGTAATTGGAATCAAATCACCAGCAATGGACACATCAAGATTGGAGACATTCAGATCATCTTGGTGAGAGGAATCTTGTTGTTGTAGTGAGGGAGAGTGATGACCAGAATCAGAGGGTACAACATCTTCAGCTTCAGCAGCACTCTGAATACTCTCATCATTTCCATCTCTGTTAGTATCAGCTGGTGCATGAGTTGGTTCTGAATGTCTCACTTCAGTTGAAGGTTCAGTTGAAGGAGATGGCATTGAACTGCGACCAGCATCTGATAAGATACTTTCATTTTGTGTAACTTGACGGATAGGATCAGCTTGTAAGGGAACTTCTTCATTGTCTTGATCGGTAGAAGGATGAATCATTGGGAAGTCTGTTCTTCTTTCAACTGACCCTAATGTTCCTGCATTTGACAAATTGAACTGATCAAAAGATCTTGTAAATGAATCAATATCAAACAACCAGTCAGGACCATTTGATGATATGGGAAATGAATGCTCATTGAATTGAATATTTGTTGATTCATCAATGATGTTTAATCTAGGATTAAACACCCTAAAAGCCTTAAAAACTGAGGAATATTCCACGAAGAATCCCTCATCAGACTTTGGAGCAAACTTTCCTAAATGGTCTCTGGTGTTTAATATAGAGACAGGATAGCCAAATGACTTCAAAAAACCAATGAATGGTTTTCTGTGAAAAAGAAGTTCATAAGGAGTTTTATTGTCTTCTTTGATTATCAGAGTTCAATTTTGCACAAAACATGAAGTGTTAACAGCTTCTGCCCAAAATGTAATGGGCAATTTTGCATCAGCAAGCATTGTTCTTGCTGCTTCAATTAGTGTTCTATTCCTTCTTTTAGCAAGTCCATTTTGTTATGGAGTATGAGCTGCACTGAACTGATGAACAATGCCTTTTTTGGTGCAAAATGAACTCATGCTTTCATTTTTAAATTCTGTCCCATTGTCACTTCTAATAGATTTTACTTTTAAATCAAGTTGATTTTCAATTTTGTTCATAAAATCTATTATGATTTGGGGCGCCTCATTCTTAAGAAGTAGAAAGAATACCCATGTGAATCGAGTAAAGTCATCAATGATCACTAAACAATAATGCTTCTTGCGAATACTCATGACGTGAGTCGGCCCGAAGAGATCCATATGAAGTGAATTCAATGGGCAATCGTTAGTGTTCACAAGTTTTGGCTTATGAGATGATTTATGTTGTTTTCCTTTGAGACACGTGGTACAGTGGTCAACAAAATGAAATTCCTTTTGAGGAAGACCAATTACATGGTTCCCTTTGACCAATCTATTCATATTTTTAAAATTCGTGTGTCCTAAGTGTCTATGCCAAACTTGTGATTCATCAAATGATGCTTTAGATAATAGGCATGTTTCTTCTAGTGGACGAGCAGAATTAAGGTTCAAGACATATGCATTATTCTTCCTCGGTGTCTTCAAGACAACCCATTCTTCAGGAATGTAAAATCCTGGTTTCAAGATGTAGCAATGAGTGTCGGTGAAATGAGTAGAATATTTTTTGTCACAAATCTGGGATACACTGAGCAGATTGAAGTTCAGCTGCTCGCAGTAATTGACTTTGTCAAAGCTCAGAATCCTATTCGTCACTGAACTTTCTCAAGTAATTCTACCGCCCTGTGAATCTCTGCCAAATGCCACAGTAGTTCCTTGAATGTGCTTGAAGTCATGAAGGAGGGAACTATCACCTGTCATGTGTCGGGAGCATCCACTGTCCACGTACCATAAGCTGACTGGGTTTGAGAATGATATTCTCTGTTGATGTGAATCAACAAGGACTGAATATTATGATTGAGTCAATGATTGTAAGGCAGAATCAAACAATCACAGAACATTGAATGCTGAATAATACTCATAAATGTTCTTTGTATTAAAGAAGGTGAAAAACGGTTACAATGAATGCTAGGGTTTTCAGCATGAACTGTAACAGTACACCTTGAAATATTACAAAGCAAAAATATTCTGATTGTCTAATGTCTAACAACAGTCAGTCTCAGTCGCCTCTCATACGAGGATTTCTATTCTATTTATAGGCTGACACATGCCAGAACAAAAGACTAAACTAACCCTGACCTATACATCAGAACTAGTCCTACAAAAGTCTTCATCAGCATTGGTGTTTGGTCATCAGCATTGACAAATGCGGATGAACAAACACTGCGTATTTGTTGCCGAACATCTGCATTTGTTAATGCGGAAGAACAAACACTTGGGCGCATTTGTTCTATGATCATCCGCATATACAAATGCGGATAGCCGACGGTTTCTATTGTTGATGCAGATTCTTCATTCGCATTAGATTCTAGACTTGGGGAGATTTTTGCAGAACAACTATCAATCCACTACTTGAATTGGCATGTATGATCCTTTCAGGGTCCAACATAAGCTATTGGACCTATATGAATGACCCTACAAGCACAAAAAGAACTAGTTAGAATGAGGAACCCAAGCAATAATGGTCTTGGGTTGTCCTTTGGCATCTATCACTGTTACTTCTTGATACATTCCTCTTGTGTGTGTTTTAGAGGAGGATGATTTCAGCCCTTTTCTTTTGTTTCTTTGAGGTTTCAGTTCATCAATTTCATCTGATGTGTCAGAGGAGTATACAAACCTCTCCTTTTGATTTTTGTGCAAAGGATGAACAGATTTTTTGTTTTTCAGAAATCACTTTGATTTTATACTTTTGATGAGAATTTGGTGATTTGTTTAGGTTTGTTGGACTTTTGTGTTTGACCTTGTCAGTTGGAACCGATGAAATGGGCTTGTGTTGTGAATTTTCAATCCTTTTTTATTAAAGTAACACTCAATTGTATTATGATTGGTCATATCACACAATGAACAATATTTGTTAAAATGATAGTTTTTTGTTGAGTGATTGTTCATGTCATAGATAGAGCAGTACTCGGTGAAGTAGCATTCATATGTGGTGTGATTTGACATATCACAGAATTCACAATACATTTGATTATCCTTTAATTTTGAAACAGAAGTCATATCAGTCTTTGGAGTGCCAATAGATTGTTTCACAATTCTGACTTGCTTTGTTTTTGTTGACTGATGATGCTTCTTTCCGTATTCCCTTATTTCCCTATCGAATTGTTCTACCTGTTCTTTGTTGAAAATATCAAATCCACTCCCTTGTTTGATATTTGATGAAGATGGAGAATCAGATTTCACTTTAGATTTTTGAACAAAAGTGGTTTTTCCTTTGGTAGCTACGGGAGCTTTGGTTTTATCCTTGAAGTTCAATGAAACCCTGTCTGATTTGCTTGAATTTTTAGGAGATATGATCTCATAATCAGATATGCTTTTAGCAGATGGTTTCACTGAGCATTCAGCATTGTGCTTCAATTTAAAATTTTGTGGAACAAATTTTACAAAAGGCATAATAGCTTTGACAGGGCTCTTTGGTTTCTTGATAACCACAGGTTTGTCTGAGCACTCTTTGATTTTGATAGGATTACCCAATCTGATTTTATCCTCATCAGTTTCAATGTAAACACCTGGTTTGTTTTGAGGATTTGTTGTTTGAGAAATCATTGATTCGGTTTCAATAATTTTAGATTCTTTTGTATCTGATTGAGTAAGTGACTCAGGCATAACAGTGTAGTTAATATGTGCCCTGTTAGATTCTTTTGTGATTGTGTTCCCTGTACCCCTGTACTTCTAGAACATATTTTTCAGAACATAGATTGGATTTTACCTCAGATGGCATTGGAGTTGGTCCATCATTAATATGTGCCATAAGTGCATGATTCTGAAACTGTGGTTGAACTTCCTCAGCATACACGCTCCAATCACAAACTCCATCTTGTCTGATGACAAGTGCATTTGAAGTTTGTTGATTACTTCCTTGAGATTTATGAGTCAGCAGATGTTGTCTTTGTTGAATTGGCTGTTGCTGATTTTGTTGTTGCTGAATTGGCTGCTGTTGATTTTGTTGTTGGTGTGAATAAGAGTTACTTGGCTGAAAGTTGGTGTTGTGTTGAGAAGCATGCTGGCCATGTGAGGGTCTTTGAAAATTGTTGTTGCTTCCCTTGGGAGAGTTACATTCCCGAGAGAAATGACCACTCAATCCACAGTTAAAACACTTAACTTTGGATTTGTCATATCCCAGCTTTGTATTCTCATTGAGTCTCAATTTCTTCCCTTTTCGAAAGAATTTCTTTGCTCTCATAGCAACCATGGCCATCTGCCATTGCAAATCCATTTCTTCAACATCATCAGGATCCATTTCTTCTAGATCTTCTTGAATTAGATGAGCTGATGTGAGTCTCCCTCCAAGGTAGGCTTCAAAGCTAGCAACAAAGGCATTGTAAGTTTCCTTTTGTTCTTCAGATTTTTGCTCATCATGCATGTTGTTATGAGATACAGTGGGTTGGGCAGAAGATGGTTGTTTTTGGGGTTGTGGAGCAGCACAAAATCCTGTTGTTCTTGTTTGATCTCTTGATGACAAAAAGTCTTCTTTTTTAGTAACAAAGGTATTTTCAACAGAATGAGTTTCAGATGGAAACTTGTAAGGCTCAATGACTTGAGGTCCACTCAGATTTCTGCTCCTTTCAACAAGTTCAAGAGCCTTAATTTTTGCAATCATGATATCCAAGCTAGTACTCTCCAAATCAAGAGTATCCTTCAACATTGTAACATTCTGTTTCCAGCTTTCAGGCAAGCTGTGCAGCATTTTCTTGTTTAGTTCCTTCTTCTTGTAAGTGACCCCCATAATTTCAAGGTCATTTACAAGTTGCACAAATCTGTGAAGCTGTTTGGAGATAGACTCTCCTTTGGTATGATGAAATGTCTCATATTGATTTATCAACTTGTCTTTGTTAATTTTAGTAACTTCACTACTTCCCTTGCACATAATCTGTTAAGCATCCCAGACACCCTTAGCTGTTCCATATTTTTCTAATCTTTTTAGAACATCCATTTTCAGTGCTTGTGTAAGTATGGAATAAGCTCTAAGATCAATCTTGATTTTCTTATATTCTTCATCATCAAGAGTTAAGTTTGGATCCTTAATGGGAATTCTTGCAGTTTTGTACTGAGTAGCTTGATTAGAATTTAGAGACAGTGGAATGTAGGGACCTTTACAAATAGATATCCAGTAGTCAGGATCTACACCTGTAATGTAGTTTCTGAAATTAATTTCCACTGCTTAAACTCAGATTTGTGTTTAAGCATAAGAGGTTTGGATGCATGACCAATTTCAGTATGATTATAGGAATCCATGTTAGTTAAACTGATTATAGGAATCCAAGTTCGAACAGTGTGTGTTTCTTCAAATGTTTTGTTTTCGGTCAAGAACAGGTCTGTTAAGTTTAGATCTGTCGATTTGAAGGAGTTCTAAGTTCTTGATTTTGTGTTGTTGGGTTCGACAGCAGCAGATCTTAAGATTTTGTACTTTGTGGTGTTCGATTACAGTATGTTTGTTTATCAGAAGAGGAGATCTTGCTGATGAACAACTCAGTCTACAGTTCAATCGATTTTCACCCAAAATCCGAGATGATTCTGTGATGAATTCAAGAGCCAAGGCTCTGATACCAATTGATTGGGTTTGAGAATGATATTCTCGGTTGATGTGACTCAACCTAGGATTGAATATGTCGACTGAGTCCATAATATAGCAGCGGAATTACTATATTAAAGAACATTAACTGCTCTAGTAAACGCTTGAATGTAAGGGAATCAATAACCGAAGTAAAGGTTGTAAAATATTATGAATATTACTACTGAAATCAACAACCTTACAAAGTTAGGGTATGTGACCCTATTTATAGGCGTATTCATTGCCTGTACAAAAGACTAAACTAACCCTGATCTATACAAGAGAATCTAGTCTAAGTACAAAATAAATCAGTGTAAGTTGTTCATCCGCATTAGTTCATGCGGGTGAACAAGTCTTCTCATCATTTGTGTTTGCTCACCCGCATTAGTTCATGCGGGTGAACAAGTCTTCTCAGCATTTGTGTTTGCTCACCCGCATTAGTTCATGCGGCTGAACAAGTCCTCAGCATTTGTGTTTGCTCACCCGCATTAGTTCATGCGGGTGAACAAGTCTTCTAAGCATTTGTGTTTGCTCACCGTATTAGTTCATGCGGGTGAACAAGTCTTCTCAGCATTTACTGTTGTTCATCCGCATGGACTAATGCGGGTGAACACTTCTTGTCAGCATTTCTTCAGTTCATCCGCATGGACTAATGCGGATGAACACTTCTGTTTAGCATTAGTTGTCTTGATCCGCATTTGTTAATGCGGGTGAACAAACACTTGTCCGCATTTGTTCACTTGTCATCCGCATTAACAAATGCGGGTGCTTTATACTTGTCTTTTCTTGTCTTCTGTTTTCTGTTGTTTTCTGTAACTGATGTTTTCCAACCAGAACAACCTCCATCCACTTCTTTAGTTGGCAAGTTTGATCCTTTCAGGGTCTAACATCACTAGCTTCTATTCTCGAAAGAAGACTGTACTCTCGGAAGCAAACTTGTCATTGAGACATGGTTTGCTTTCTGAAGTAAAAATGGCTTCGAAAGACAATATTGTGAAACACAAGTGTTTTCTCTTGCAGTTTATGTTTTAACCCTTAGATCCAAAGTTTGAGTTTAAAAATAAATTACAATTTAGTCCCTGTGGTTTTAAATGTTATTATTTTATGCACAAACTATATATATTTACATGTTTTAAAAAATACTAATCTTATATTGCTTTTATTTATTTACAATATTAACACTTATTATAACTATTTACTATTATTAGTATTATTATTATTATTATTATTATAATAATTACTTAATTATTTAATTATATCTAAGTTGTAACGATACAAGGAATTACAAATAAGTCCTCGTATTTGCATTAATGACAAAACACACCCTTACAAGAGATAACAAAGTTAACAAGTAAACTAACAAAAATATGAGAGATCACAGTCTCCCCAACTTTAAGAAATTTTGTCCCGAAATTAAAGATGAGACTAAACAAAAAGATAGGGATATTTCTTCCTCATATGCTCCTCGCGTTCCCAGGTGAACTCTGCTCCACATTTGTTTTCCCAACGAACCTTGACGATTGGCGTGGTAGTTGTTCGCGTCTTCTTCAGCGTTCGGTCCATAATCTCGACAGGTTCCTCAACAAAATGCAAGGACTCTTCAATTTCTATTTCCTCCAAAGGGACGTGCAAATTTTCATCGGCCAACCACTTCCTCAAGTTTGAGACATGGAAGACAGGATGAACCCCACTAATTTCAGAAGGTAGTTTCAGTTTGTAAGCCACTTTCCCAACTCTTTTCAGAATCTTGAAAGGTCCTACGAAACGTGGGGCTAACTTGCCCTTCTTCCCAAAGCGAACAACACCCTTCCATGGAGAAACCTTAAGAAGAACCATGTCGTCGACTTGAAACTCCAATGGTTTGCGTCTTTTATCCGCGTAACTCTTTTGACGACTTCTAGCCACCTCAAGATTATTACGGATTTTAGAGACTTTGTCGGTCGTTTCTTGAATAAGTTCTGGACCCGTAATAAGATTCTCACCAATGTCAGTCCAACAGATCAGAGAACTACATTTACGACCATATAAAGCCTCGAATGGTGCCATCTTGATGCTTGAGTGGTAACTATTGTTATACGAGAATTCCGCTAACGGTAGATGCGTATCCCAGTTACCACCAAAGTCAAGGACACAAAGACGTAGCAAGTCCTCAAGAGTTTGAATTGTTTGCTTGGTTTGTCCGTCCGTTTGAGGATGGTAAGCTGTACTTAAATCCAGTTGAGTACCCAAGAGTTCTTGCATGGAATACCAGAAATGTGAAGTGAAACGAGCATCACGATCAGAGATAATATGCAACGGCACGCCATGACGCCTCACAATTTCATCGATATAGATACGAGCCAACCTTGAGACTTTGTACGTGTCTCGTATAGGTATGAAATGTGTCGTTTTGGTCAAATGGTCAACAATCACCCATTACTATCATGGCCTCGAGGAGTACGTGGTAACTTAGTTACAAAATCCATGGATATATGTTCCTATTTCCACATAGGGATTTCAGGTTGTTCACGTAAACCACTAGGCCGTTGATGTTCAGCCTTCGCCCTTGCACACGTGAGGTATTTGGAGACATAAGATGCAATATCCTTCTTCATTCCTAGCCACCAATATTGGCCACGCAGATCCATGTACATCTTATCGGACCCAGGGTGAATAGAATATCATGTTTGATGAGCTTTGTTCATGATGAAGTGACGGAGATTGTGGCAATTAGGAATCCAGAGCCGGTTCAAGAAACACCACATGCCATTCGGTTTTGTCTCCAATTGTGACCAAATGTTAAATGTTAATTCTTTATCCTTCCCTTCCTCGGTTAATGCCGTTTGTTGAGCCCCGCGGAAGCAAAACTCGAGATCACTATCAATCCTTATATTTTGAAGAATGATAGTAGCCTCGTTAACAGCCACGTGAATCTTGGTATCATATTCTCCCAATGTGTCAAACCGTTGCCTTCGATCTTGAATTTCTTGAAATGAGACAGTCTTATTGTGGATCCTACGACTCAGCGCGTCGACTACAACATTCGCCTCTCCAGGATGGTAACGAATGTCACAGTCGTAGTCGCTAATCAACTCAACCCAACATCTTTGTCTCATGTTGAGATCCTTTTGATTGAACACATGTTGAAGACTCTTGTGGTCAGTGTAGACTATACATTGAGTCCCATAAAGGTAATGCCGCCAAATATTCTAAGCAAATACCACGGCACCAAGTTTGAGATCGTGAGTTGTGTAGTTCACTTCATGAACCTTCAATTGCCTTGATGCGTACGCTATGACCTTTCCTTGGTGCATGAGAACACAACCAAGACCTTGACTAGACGCATCGCAGTACACAGTGAAATCATCGTTTCCATCAGGGAGGGTTAAGATAGAAGCATTACACAGTTTGCGTTTTAGTGTCTCGAAAGCCTCTTCTTGTTCGGGTCCCCACTCAAAAAGTATATTCTTTTAAGTTAACGCCGTAAGCGGTTTAGCAATCTTTGAAAAGTTTGCAATGAACCTACGGTAGTAACCCGCTAAACCCACAAAAGAACGAACTTCGGTTGGGGTCGTGGGAACACACCAATTTTTCACGGCTTCTATTTTTGTAGGGTCGACGTGAATTCCTTGGCTATTAACCACGTGACCTAGAAATTGAACATCTTCAAGCCAGAATTCACACTTGGAGAACTTGGCATTCAGTTGTTCATTCTTCAATAGATCGAGGACTTGATACAAATACGACTCGTGCCCAGTTTTTGTCTTGGAATAGATGAGAATATCATCGATAAATACGATCACGAATTTGTCCATGTACGATTTACACACTTGATTCATGAGATCCATGAAGAGAGCAGGTGCATTAGTTAAGCCAAAAGGCATAACCATGAACTCATAATGTCCATATCGAGTACGAAAAGCGGTTTTTGGAATATCGTTGTAGTGAACACGTAGTTGATGATATCCAGAACGTAGATCGATCTTCGAGAATTGTGTAGCTCCTTGAAGTTGATCGAAGAGGTCATCGATTCGAGGAAGTGGGTATCGGTTCTTGATGGTGAGTTTGTTGAGTTCTCGATAGTCAATTTACATACGAAACGACCCATCTTTCTTCTTCACAAATAGAACAGGTGTACCCGATGGTGAAGAACTCGGATGAATAAAACCCTTATCTGTCAGTTCCTGTAGTTGACTAGCTAGTTCTTGTATTTCAGAAGGTGCAAGACGATAAGGTGACTTAGCTACGGGGTTTGCACCAGGGATCATGTCTATATTGAACTCAACTTCCCGAACGGGAGGTAACCCACTAAGATCCTCGGGAAACACTTTGGGAAAATCTCGTACGACAGGGATATCCTCCAATTCCTTCCCCTTGGCTTTCGTGTTAACTACGTAAGCCATGAAGGCTATGTAATATTTCTCAAGCACTTTCGGGCCTTGATACATGACATAAGTTTGAGTCTTTGAGATGATCTCTCCCCAAAGACTTTTAAGGTACCTCCCGATGGTAGAGGAATTCGAATGCACTTCTCGAAACAAATGATTTCCGCGTGCTATTTGGCTAACCAATCCATGCCAATAATGATGTCAAAGCCCCCTAGTTGCATAGGAATAAGATCGATAAGGAAATCATGCTCGTTAAGACTCAGGATGCAATCGCATATTACGACATCAACTACAATCGATTTTCCATCAGAGACTTCGACCATAAAGGATCTTTCTAAATTAGAATGTGGCTTAGCAAGAATGGGCTCAAATTCTAAGGACACAAAATTCTTATCCGCACCAGAATCGAAAAGTACAGAGGCATATCTATTTTTTACAAGGTACATACCTGCTCAGATAATAAACTATCATTGGCACATGGAAACAGGCAGGAATTTTACATGATAAAAGAACAATTAAAGAGAAATAGTGATGTCCATTCACCACGTCGTTGTTGGCTTGAGCTTGATTGGCTTTGATATTGAAAGCCCTTCCTTAAGCCGGTGGAACATTTCCCGCAAGTGAGGACATTATGGATGGAAATGCCCAGTTTCGCCACAGTTGTAGTAGGCTCGGTTGGCAATCATAGCAGCATTATTCGGGGAACGATGACAAGTAGCCACCAAATGCCTATACTTTCAGCATAAAGAACAGATTCAGCAGGGAGTGTTTCCCGCATGATGGTACTTGTAGGTGTTGCACATCGGATATGGTCCCGTATAAGCTCTTCCCAAGGGTGCTTCGTTGACAGCGACAACTTGCCTTTGAGGGGCATTTGGTACTGTCACAGCATAGTTCCGGGCCGGTGTGAACTTGCTCTTCTTGCCCTTGAGCGATGTTTTAGCTTTCACCTCCTTTGTTGCTTTAGGGCTCCCCTTTGCAATTGACTTGGCACCTTCACATCAAAGTGACAGCCTTAATATGATTCTCAGTGAGCTGGGTAGTGATATTGATCGCCTCCTCTAAAGTTGTGGGCCTACATCCCACCACAACATCTTGGATTTGAGGAGGTACCCCCTTGATAAATTTCTCGATACTACGGGATACAGTATCCACCATGTGTGGTAGAAGCATGCTCAGTTCGTGGTGGCGGGTGGAGTATGCCAAATGATTCCCGCTGTCCTGTTTAAGGTTCCAAAACTCCTCCTCCAGTTTCTATAACTCATTTCTCGAGCAGAATTTTTGGAACATTAAGTCCTTAAACTCCTCCCAAGATAGTGCCAAAGCAACTTCAGCACCTCGGTTCCTTTTCTCACTATTCCACCAAGTAAGTGCCCGTTGTTAAAGGACACTCGCAGCATAGCGGACTTTGAGCTCCTCGGGACACTCACTATTGATAAACGTATTTTCCATGCTCTCGAACCAGTCGAGAAGTCCAGTGGCTCCCTCCTTTCCACTAAAGCCAGTGGGTTTACATGAGTTGAAATGCTTAAAGGTGTAGGTACGGTTGTTTCCACCTTGGTTATTGCTATTCTCACCATGGCCGTTGTTACCATCACCAACATTATTCCCATTCGCGTTGTTACTATTGTTGGCCATTAAAGTGCTACTAAGTTCAGCAACCATGGTCGGGAGTACAGCAGCCATTTGACGAGCGATCATCGCAGCAAGTCTGCGGTCGGAGGTAGCATGCTTTCCTTGGTGATGAGACATTCTATAAGATAGAAATAAAGAAAATATTAGAATTCGATAATAAACCAGTTCAAAAAATCAAGAATTTTTGATATTTATAAATATAACCAGGATGGTTCCAATTGGTACCACATAGCCAATAGGAACATGGACATGTCGAGGTGACTTAATCCCAATTACCTTAGAGAAGATGTGTATGTTGACCATAATTTAGCACTCATTCCAGAAATCCCCAGGTAAACATAACAGGTCTCGCAATGATATTTATATGAAATGCTTGCCTTAGCCCAAGGGCCTTTTGCTAGGAAATCTAGAATACAGGTGTTTATGTGTCACACACTTCCCTATAGGGTACTAGAATTAAAACCTCGATGAGATTTTCAAGATTTAGACATATCGTCTAAGGAATTTTCTCCACTCGATAAGATGCGTAAAAAATTCCACACGTAGTCGAGAATAAGATTTAGAAAAGATTAGACGTGGTAGAACTTAAAGGCATACGAAGAGGATTAGGAAGTTGGGGTATACAAGGTTCAAGTCATATCCCTAACACACCATTTTCTAAATATAAACAAATAGTACATAAGGGATTTATAATGCAACATGTAACAACATGTGATAGGCATATAAGCAAACCTACAAGATTATAGCAAATTATTCATGAAAAAGGAGTCCCTAGGTTAACCATTGTCTAGGCCACCAATTCTAATAACCTAAATCCCTATAGTTATGGGCTCTGATACCAATCTGTCACACCCCAACCTTAACGGCGGAAACGTCGAGGTGCGAGGGTTAAGATTGTTCATGCCACACAATGCTAATTCATTGTGTCAATAATATTAATTTCCAAGGTTCATAATATACAATAAGTAAATAACATAAGTTTCAAGCAAACAAAATACAAAAGTTCAAATAGCATTATGTGACAAATAAGTCATTTTATTTTAAAAATCTAGGTCCAATCCTAGACGTGTTCAAGTCTTCAAGAGCAATATTAAGCAGTGTCATTTCTTGAAACATGTTAAAAACTAAAGTCAACATAATGTTGGTGAGTTTCCACAGATTAATCATACATAGATATATATATATCAAAAGATGGCAATTCACATCATAGGTTTTTGAATAGAGTAAATATAGATGGATGAACAAATGCAACAATCAAACCTTGACAAATATGGCCATTACAAGATTATACGATTAGCTAAGTGTACTTGGTTCCCATAGTGCTCAAGAATACGACACTAGGAGATAGCAATAACCTCGGCTTTAGCACCAAATAGGCTTGTCAGGCCCATAGATCTATGACGTCGCCAGGCTAGCAATAGTTAATGATTGTATCTTACAAGAGTCATCACATGATAATTACAAGTGTTCAAATAACCATAAGAACATAAAATGAATTGCACAAGTGTTACAAGATTAAAAACGTGGTTACAAGTGTGTTTATATTACGATTAATATGTTTCACCCCAAAAGTGTGAAATAATATAAAAAGGGGTATGAAAACTCACATGGATAATAAGGATGAGCAAATAAGGAAGTCTTGTTTGGAATGCCGGGGATTTGTTAACGTTCAACCTAAATGGACGATGTATTAAGTTAATCATGGTGATTATAGTGTTATATTTATAAACCATTTAACCCATGATTTTTAAATTATTTAATAGATACAATTTTTTATTATCTTGGTATTTAAATAATTAAATAAGAATTTTAGTGATTAACACTATTAATAAAAGTTAAACCTTTATTATCAAATGATTATTATTTACTATTTAATAACATAGTAATCTTGTAGATTTAAATGATTAAAACAATTCTATTAATTACAATAGGTGTACATTTTAAATATGTACATATATATTAATTTTCTTAAAATATATTTAAATAAGTTTGTAACTATATTTTATAACAATGAAGAATTTATTAAATTGGAATTATTTAAAGATTCAATGAAGAATTTATTACAATTTAGAATTAATAATTAATAGTGTTTTGCAACAATTTTTATAATTTAAGATAAAAGAAATAAGAATTTCTTAATTGAATTTCTAAGAAAATTAAAAAGGAATTAATTCTATTGAATTTCTGATTAAAAACGATTTTTATATAATTAATAATAATATTTAATCATTTTCTGAAATTTAAATATTAATAAAACCCTTTTAAAAAATAATGGCAGGGCCTCGGGTTCAAACCCGGGCCCCTTGCCAAGACAACCAACACTCAAACCACCAGGCCCAAGCCCTGGTTTGTGTTAATTTTCAGAAATCAAACCTTAAATCAATTTTCCCAGAAAAAACCCAATTCCATAAGGACCCTAATTATCAATTCGATCAAATTGATTAACGATTCGATGATAATACCCAAATTAACCTTGGGGCTTTTGTCCCCCATGTAAAAACGAGTAAAAACCCTAATGTAATTACCTGGTATAGTTTGAAATTCGATAGAAGAGACAGAGGTACAAGTCAATGGTTTTTGATTTGCGAATTCGATGTGTGCGTTTGATTTGTGAAATTGAGCTTACAGATAGTGAAAAGAAGGTGTCGAGAGCATTTGCCTCTACTTTATAGTCTCAATTTGGTCGATTAAATGCCCAACGGCACTAGGATTAATGTCGGCCATTATCATTGGTTGGGGGGTGTAATTCGGTCATTTCAGGTGAAATTAATCACCCCATTAAGTTCTATTTGATTAGCCGATCGTTATGACCAATTAATTTTATAATTTAAGGTGGTTTAAGTGTAAAATCGGTTTTGAGTTCGATGGTGTTCGGTTTCGGTTTCATAGATTAGTAATACCACTGTTAAGATCCAATTAATTAGCATTATAGACTCGCATGGGTTCCAAGGTTCAAATGGCATAATTTGGGTTATTAACACTTCGCGTTTGGGGTTGGTCGGAGCTCGCCGAAGCTTCGGCTGGAGCTTAACCGGAAAAATGGGGGTGGAGTTGTGTTTTAAAAAAAATTACACTTTGGTCCCCTGCAGTTTATGTTTTAACCCTTAGATCCAAAGTTTGAGTTTAAAAATAAATTACAATTTAGTCCCTGTGGTTTTAAATGTTATTATTTTATGCACAAACTATATATATTTACAAGTTTTAAAAAAATATTAATCTTATATTGCTTTTATTTATTTACAATATTAACACTTTTAATAATTATTTACTATTATTAGTATTATTATTATTATTATCATTAATTACCTAATTATTTAATTATATCTAAGTTATAACGATACAAGAAATTACAAATAAGTCCTCGTATTTGCATTAATGACAAAACACACCCTTACAAGAGATAACGAAGTTAACAAGTAAACTAACAAAAATACGAGAGGTCACAGATGACATCATATTTGGTTCCTCAAATGGCCAATTGTGTAAAGACATTGAAAGCATCATGTGGAAGAATTTTGAAATGAGTTCAATAGGAAAGAAGGATTTCTTCCTTGGAATTCAAGTGAAGCAGATGGAAGATGGGTTCTTCATCAATCAATCTAAGTATGTCAAGGACATCTTAGAGAGATTTGAGATGAAAGATTGTAAGCCAGCGAAGACACCTATACCTAGAAATCATAATCTTTGTCTTGATTCTGAAGGATAGGATACTGATTAGTATCAGTACAGGGCGATTATTGGATCTCTAATGTATCTCACTGCAAGTAGACCTGATATCATGTATGCAACCTGCATCTGTGCAAGATATCAGACTGCTCCCAAGGTGTCTCACCTAATTAATACCAAGAGAATTCTTAGATACCTTAAAGGAGCTCCTAAACTAGGTCTCTGGTATCCTAAGAATAAGGACTTCAATCTCTATAGGTACACTGACATTGATTATGGTGGCTGTAACATCAACAAGAAATCCACATCCAAAGGATGTCAATTCTTGGTGGAAGGATTATCTCCTGGCAATGCAAGAAGCAATCATGTGTCTCAACATCAACTGTAGAAGCTGAATACATTGCTGCTACGAGTTGTTGTGCTCAACTGCTATGGATTCAGAATCAGTTGCTGGACTATGGTTTCAACTTCATGGAGACTCCTATCCACATAGACAACAAGAGTGCCATTTCTATCACAGAAAATCTTGTCAAGCACTCCAAGACAAAGCATATTGACAACAGGTATCATTTCATAAGAGATATTCATGAAAAAAATCTAATAAAGCTAGTCAAAGTGAATTCAAATGAACAATTTGCTGACTTGTTCACCAAAGCCTTTGATGAACAAAGATTTAAATATTTAATTATAGTTATTGGGATGATTAACATTGACTACTTCTTCTCTTTTGAAAAATCTTTTTAGAATATGTCTTGTCTATGTTGTCTAACTACAATCTAAGCCCTGTTACAAAATGGCTTTCTTCAAAAATCGAAGTGTAAATACTTCCGAATAGAAATTTACCCTTGGAAGAGATCTTTATCCATCTTCCAAAGGCAAATTTATTATCTTCCGAAGAGTTTTTAGCCTCGAAAGAACAATTGATCATAGTTCAAATTTACTTCTGAAGCTTACTAACTTCTATTCTCGTAAGAAGACTGTACTCTCGGAAGCAAACTTGTCATTGAGACATGGTTTGCTTTCTGAAGTAAAAATGGCTTCGAAAGACAATATTGTGAAACACAAGTGTTTTCTCTCGGAAGCAATTTTACCTTCAAAAGACAACATTTACTGTGTAACGAAAATCTTTGGGCCCCACTCTGTAAAAAGTATGATTTTATTGATGATTGTCGAAATATTTTAAATGGTTTATCTTACCGCCCCTGTGAAATAGAAACCTAAACAGTCCTTTCACCTTATCGGTTTGCTTTTTAACCCGCATTTAAAATTTTTTACTCTCTTTCTTTACTTTCTTTACCACAACAAAAGCCCCAAATTACCACTATCTTTTTCACTTACTCTCAAATTCCTTCAATCCAATCGTACCTCTTAACAATGGTCCTAAATCCCCAACATAATCAGGTCACAATCCTTGATTCTCCAAAGGATGCCGACTTTGCCCCTATTGTCGAATTTCTGTCCCAATCGGCATACTTCACTGCCCTCACTGTTAATCCCACCATCTACTCTAACCATATGGCCGAATTTTGGGCCAATGGTCAAATTGAAACACTAAATGATGAAAGGGTCATCAGATCGAGGATCTATGGGTAGGAGATCAC
Organism: Flaveria sonorensis; assembly: GCA_025506505.1. Lineage (NCBI taxonomy): Eukaryota > Viridiplantae > Streptophyta > Magnoliopsida > Asterales > Asteraceae > Flaveria > Flaveria sonorensis. Next base: position 27,987,519 of record CM046435.1, on the reverse strand, counting down.
CATTGCTGAATCAACCATCAAGGAGCATCTGGAGCTTCCTGATGAGGGCACCCCTACTGAGTTTCCCAAATCTAAGTTGGAAGACACTTACACTCAGATAGGATATGACGGCGATGTGCGCAAGTCTACAGTCTATAAATTTAACTTCTCGTAAAATTGGAAGTTTATGCTGCACATCGTCCTGCACTGCCTATCCAACAAGTCCGGTGGATGGGATCAAATCCCATATGATTCGGGCTGCCTAGTCCACGGGTTGGTAAAAGGCCTGCGCTTCAACTATTCACGCTACGCGCTGAACAACTTAAGAGGCAATCTTATCCGGGATCCATTCTACATGTATCCCCGGTTCATTCAGCGCATAATCAACTGTGAGCTGGACCAGGATAGATTACAATATGCAGACATTCTACTATCCATCACATGTGGCCTGGCATCTTCAAAACTTTAAAGAAGGTGTCCACCAACTTCTCTGGAAGATTCACTGATCTTCTTCCTGGTATGCATGAGCCAAAGTCTCCTGGTGACATCCCTGCAAGCCCAGCAGGTGATGAATCATACCTACATCCCTGCAAGCCCAGCAGGTGATGGAACTCGGGGCTCCCACTCAGCCAAAGGTCCAACTATACTCCACCATTGACCTCAATGTCAGCATTAAGTCTTCTTAGTCTCAAGCTGATGAGCCCATAATATAAGCCTTTAGCCCTCAGGGTGAGTCTCAACACTCCCCTGAGCAGCCGAAAAGGGACACCAACATCATCAGGTCATCTGCTTTAGCAGAAGAACCCTTAGGTGCTGACCAAGGTCCCGAGTCATTAGATTTAATCTCCCTATCCCTCATTGACCTATTCACCCGACCTGATGAGGATATTATGTTTCATCCAGGCCATTATGTTGATCTACCACATCTCTCTCAAGATCAACTGAGCCCAGGGAACCTCTAATGTCTAGCCCACATCAGCTATACCTAACTGAGGTGAGTCACACTAGTGTGGAGGTGACTCATGTAGGCTCAGCTGATACTACTGAGAGTGTTTCACTAACCTCTCAGGACAGTGGTAACATAACTGGGACTGAGTCTACGACAACCTTGCCCCTTGATGACTATGAAAGAGACATCAGCATGTAAGGGTATCCAGTGCACCAAGAAACCACTTCTGGTGGTGATAATGACATACTAGGTATCTTATCTCATCTCCCAATGATTCTTCAAAAGAAGATGAGGGTAGCCTAAAACTCATTATTAGAGACCTGCTTTCTAAAGTCTCAAACATTGAATTAAAGGTTAAGACTTTAGAGGACAGGTCTGCCATTCAGCAACTTGAGATTGAAAATCTCAAGGCTCAACTGGCTGAGACACAGATTGAGAAGTCTCTTAGGCATGTACATACTTAGGTTTCTTTAAGTTCTTCCTCTAGCTCATATACTTCTTAAGATGATGCTACCAAAAAGGGGGAGAATGTACACAAACAAAGACATGAGTAACCCTGCCTTGCCATCACAACAACTTCCCTTGATGCCATATCTTCTTTGTACCCTACACAGCGACACCCTACAACCATCTTCCCTCAACTAGCTACCATTACTATTGAAGTGGATCCAAAGATGCTTATAGACCTTAATAGATTTTTAACCACATTTCTGATAAGCTCATCCATTGAACAACCTTCCCCTGATGTAGTTGTTGCTTACTTTGGAGCTGAGGAGCTTTAAAGGCTGAGTGCACCACCTACCTCTCAAAAGGATGTTGGTCAACCTAAGGTCTCTATTGAACCTGAGATTAACTTTGTAGGGAATATATAGACTCATGGCCTAGCAACCAATTTGGAAGGGACAGGTAGTGCAGTTCTAATTACTTTTGAAGCAGAAATCCATGTTGCGGATGGAATAATTGAACCGTCTTCCTCTTCTAATGATCTGTTCATCACAAAAGCCATTCTTGATCTAGCTTCCGAGGTAAATAGTGAGGACTTCCTTACAACCCCTGTCTCTTAAATATCATAAGTTCAAACCCCCTCTCCTCAACCTGAATCCTCTAAACCTGAGTCTCCAAAGGCTTAATCTTCCTCTGATCCTAAGGGGAAAAGGAAGCTCACTGCTGAGGAGCTTCTAGAGGAGGAAAGATTGGAAAAGCTCAAGAAGAAAGGAGATTTGATACTGGAAGCTGTTGGGTGCAAATAGCAAAGCAGCAGCAGCCACTCAAGAAAGTATCAACAACAAAAAAAGAGTGGAGGTCATTGACAGGCTCATCAGCCTGGGGGTAGCTAATGAAGAAATCCTTTTACACCCACTTGATGAACTTGTGAAGATAGAAAAGGCTACCTTGGTGCAAAAGGAAAGGGAGGAGGCAGCAAGGTTGGCCGAAGAGGAGGAGAAGAGGAAAAAGAAGGAGGAGGCTATGGAGAGGGAGAGGATGGAGAGGATAGCCTTTCTTTGCTCTAGATGCTATTCTTAAGAGGAGCTGGCCCCTCACAATTATGATACGATCTTATTTCTTTTCCACAAAGAACAAGATCAGATCAACAAATAAAGGAAGAAGGATGCTAGGGAGAAGCTGAGGGAGAAGGAGAAGAAGGAGGAAGAGGCATAACTTGCTGCTGCCAAGAAGGAGGGAGATAAGGAATGGATGAAAACTTATCTCAAAGCCTTTGGCTACAACAGCAAGCAAGTATATCCCATGTCACTAAAGACCCTACAGCGACATGTCAGCAACTTCAAGGCTGACATTTTCTTAGGAAGAAGGCAGGAGGTAAGTCAAACATCAAGTGTTCAGAAGAAGGCACCCAAACCAACACCAACACCCAAACCAACACACCCTACACCAATACCTTTTCCCTTCCCCATCAAAACTAAACAAACCACTGAGCCTCACACTCCTAAACCCACACCATCAGCCTTACCTTCACCCTCACCCATTGCTTCCCAACAACCACCTCCACTACCTATCCTCAAACCCAAAACATAACCCAGAACCCAATCTCTAACCAAACCATCTTCTGATACATCTAAGCCCCTGACCTTAGAAGAGTTCAAGGAGATCAAGAAGAAGCTCATCAACTGCACAACACTGAGAGACATCACTTGTAAAGAAGAGATAATTAAGCTGAAATATATTAATGGCTCTTCCAGTTCCCTCACAAGAGATGCATTCCTTGATCTGCCTAGGGGAACACTAGACCAAGCTCTCCAACTCCTTGCAGTCAATTCAGATGTTCTAATAGAAGAAGAGCAGAAGTTAAAAAGGAGACTGGTGACTCTGCTGGATACAAGGAAGGGGGACAAGCTTTCATCCAAACCCCTCTATCCTAGAAAACAAATAGTCTAGTAGAGGTTTGATGAACCTTCACATAGCTTTGCTATGGAAAGAGAGAATGGTGAAGTAAATAGGGTTGATACTTCATCTCTGTTAGACTACAGCAGATTTGACATTACTGAGTTAGCACAGAAACCATTCTCTAATCCTACCAACTCTCAGGTTGCTGCTCGCATCAGATATCATCTAAGCAGTCTTCATCTAGCTGAGCTTACAAAGAAAGCCAAGACTGAAGAAGAGTTGAAAAAGAAAGGAAAGGATGAGGAAGAAGGCACAACTACAAAAGGAAAAACATTCCTTCAGATGGTTGAAGGCTCAACTTCTGATCCTATAGTTAGATGGGAATATGACTACAATTCCTGTCAACTAAGTCTCTTCATAGGGACGCAACAAAGGGTGCACGTCATTCAGAACAACATACTTGATCTATTATCTACGAATGACTTGTACAAGCTCCTCACCACCATATCAAGGAAGAACAAGGAGACAGATAAATATCTTCTTTCCCTGGTATTGAAGACCTTAAAGAGCAAAAAGAAGTGAAGTTTTGGTAGCATCAGCCTAAGGGGAGTTTGTTGGATTATATGAGGCTAGTGTAACTAAAACAACACTTAGAATATTTTGAAGTACAATTGAAGAAGTCTTCCAAAGCTAAAGCTGCTCTTCCGAAGACAAGTTGAAGATCTTCTGAAGCTTAAGTATGAAGAACTTTTGAAGGAAAACTAAGTCTTCCAAGACTAAGTAGTTTTCCTTTCGAAGCATTCACACATAGAATATCCAAGACAAAGTCTTTCGAAGAATGAAGTCATGAAGACTTGCAGAATACTCGAAAGAAGTTGATTCTTCTAAAGTATAAATGGGCTCGAAAGAATTTATTCTTCCGAAGCCATTTTGCCTTAAGAAGAATCAACTATCCGGTGGACATAAGTATGGGCTGTCTGACATCCGCTGAAAACTCTGATACACTGCATGGCACTTTCCCACACCTATGTATTTGACCATACTTTAATCCACCATTCACCTTTATCAGTTAGTACAGTTACCATACTTAGTTGGTGACAAAAGGTAAGTCATGGACCTGTCATGACTACCTAATCTAGGATATTGTTTTATCTTAGATACTTTACTTCTAGCAATGTAGTATTTATCTAGCGGTAAATTCTAGCTGGTTTTCGAAGTATAATCAGCTGTAGATAGTAGTATATATAGTTTCTCATCGTAACTTAAGTACCATGCTTGTAAGAGTCTTGTGATACTAAGTTGAGAAGTAATATATACAAGTATCTTGAAAACCATTCTTGTGTTTATTAGCTTATTATATTATTGTCAACTTAGTTAGAGATTCTACTTCATCAACCGAGTGAGACTTAGTGAGTTTGTGAGATACAAAACTTGTGTTGAGAGACCAAACCGATCCTGTAGTATCTCAAGTTTCTAAAGTTGAGGAATTCTTGTTGCCTCTAAAATCTAGAAAGCAACAGGGCTCTTCTATGAGCATCATACCTCCATCCCATTATTGGATTTTTAGTAGGGTAGGATAGGATAGACATAGCCCTTGGTTTGCCCTCCTCAAATAGGCTTTGAATCAGGGCATCCACACTCTAGGAAGAACTCTCAGGTTCTGTGATTGTAAGAAGGAGTTTGTCCCCTTTTTTCATAGCATCACCCTCTTGTATAGGGGAGCTAAGGGTTAGGTCCACCACCTCTATAGGTTCTTGTGGAGCTGGTTGATTTTGCCTGATAGGTCTTTGCAGGATTGGTGTTGGTTTCACAACACAATTTTATCTCACAAGCTCACTTAATCTCACTCATTTTGATGAACCAGAATCCCTAACTAAGTTCACAAGTAATATAGTAAGTTAGTGAAAACAAATAAACGTAAGAATAGTTTTTCAAGATAATTGTATATATTACTTCTCCGCTCAGTATTACAAGACTCTTACAAGAATGGTTACAAAGTTACAATGAGAAACTATAAGTACTAGTATCTATAGCTAGTTATACTTGGATAACCAGCTGGAATCTAGAACTAGACAAATACTACATTGTTAGAAGTAAAGTATCTAAGATAAAATACTGCCTAGGTTAGGTAGTCATAACAGGTCCATGACTTACCTTTTGTCACCAACTAAAAGTGGCAACTGTACTAACTGATAATGGGTGAATAGTAGATTAATGTATGGTCAACTACATGGGCGTGTGAAAGTGCCATGCAGTATATTAGAGTTTACAGCGGATGTCAGACAGGCCATACTTATGTCCACTAGTTCATAGTTGGTTCTTCCGAAGATATATGGCTTCAGAAGAGTAAGTTCTTCCGAGGCCATTTATACTTCAGAAGAATCAACTTCTTCCGAGTTTTCTACAAGTCTTCAGGACTTTATTCTTCGGAAGACGTTGTCTTTAGGATCTTCTAAGGAGGAAAACGACTTAGTCTTGAAAGACTGAGTTCTCACTTCAGAAGTTCTTCAACCTTGAGCTTTGAAAGATCTTTGACTTGTCTTCGGAAGAGCAGCTTTGTCTTCGGAAGACCACTTCAATTGTACATCAAAATCTTCGAAGTGTCATTTTGGTTGCACCAGCCTCATATGATCCAACAAACTCCCCCTAGGCTGATGCTACTAAAACTTCACTTCCTTCTATTCTTCAATGTCTTTAACACCAGGGAGAGCAGATATTTGTCTATCTCTTTGTTCTTCCTGGATGCCGTAGTAAGGAGCCTGTACAAATCATCCATAGATAATAGATCCAATCTGTTGCTCTAGATGATGTGTACCCTTTGTTGTGTCCCTCTAAAGAGAGTTACTGGATGAGAATTGGAGTCATATTCCTATCTAACTATTGGATCTGAAGTTGGACCTTCAACCATCTGCAAGAATGTTCTTCCTTTTCTGGTTACACCTTATTCTTCTTCCTTTGCTCTCTTTTTCAACTCTTTTTAGTCTTGGCTTTCTTTGTAAGCTCTTTAACATGAAGACTGCTCAGATGATTCCTGATGTGAGCAGCTATCTGAGAGTCAGAGGGATTGGAGAATGGTCTCTCTGCTAACTCAGCAATGTCAAACCTGCTGGAGTGTAGCATAGCAGATGTATCAAGTCTGTTAACTTGATAATTCTCCCATTCCACAGCAAAGCTGCGTGTAGCTTCATCAAACCTCCACTGGACAATTTGGCTTCTAGGATTAAGGGGATTGGTTGGCAGCTTGTCCTTTTTCTTATGTCCAGCAGAGTCACCAGTCTCCTTAAATTCTTGTCTTCTTGATTAAGTACGTCTGAGTTGGTTGCAAGAAGTTGGAGAGCTTGGTCTAGTGTTCCCCTTGGCAGATCAAGGAATGCATCTCTTGTGAGGGAGCAAAAAGTGCCGTCAATGTATTTCAGCTTTATGCACTTTTCCTCACAACAGATGTCGCTTAGAGTTGTCCAGTTGATGAGCTTCCTTTTGATCTCCTTGAACTCTTCTAAGGTCAGGGGTTTAGATGGTTCAGAAGATGGTTTGGGTTATTATTAGGTTCGGGGTTGTGTTTTGATTTTAAGGATAAGTGGTGGTGGAGGTTGTTAAGAGGAAGTGGGTGAAGGTATATGTATGGCTGATGGTATGGATTCAGGGGTGTAAGGTTCAGTGGCTGGCTCAGTTTTAATGGGGAGGGGAAAAGGTGTAGTCATAGATTGTGGTTTGGGTGTTGGGTTGGGTTTGGGAGTTGGTTTGGGTGCCATCCTCTAAACACTTTGCCTTTGGAGTACCTCCTGCCTTCTTCCTAAGCGAATGTCAGTCTTGATATCACCGACATGTCATTGTAGGGTCTTTGGGGACATAGGACCCACCTACCTGCTAGTGAATCCATGGCCTTTATGGTAGATTTTCATCCGGTCCTTCTAACCTTCACTCTTGGCAGGTGCGAGCTTTGCCTCTTCCTCCATCTTCTTCCTCTCCTTCAGCTTCTCCCTGGAAGCCTTCTTCCTTTCTTTGTTTATTTGATCTTGCGCTTTGTGAAAAAGGAACAAGACCGTATCATAATCATAAGGTGCTAGCTCCTTCTAAGAATAGACTCTAGTATAGAGAAAGGCTATTCTCTTCATCCTCTCCTTCACCATTGCCTCCTACTACTTTCTCCTCTCTTCCTCCTCTATGGCCAACCAGGTTGCTTCCTTTTTTTTTTTTTGCAGCAAGGTTGCCTTCTCCAGCTTTACAAGCTCATCAAGTGGGAGTAGAAGGATGTAAGGCCCCATTCCCGGGAACCCCACAGTTGGTCAATCACAACCTCATTTATATCAAAATATATTAAGATTTATTAAGTAAATAAAACACTACAGCAGAATAATTCATCAAAAAACCATTTCATGATTTAATAAATACATTTGCCAAGTAATACATCATCGTTCAAAAGATTACAAATTATCACTTAGTTGTATTACAAAATAACATCATTATCATGCATGAAATGGATGCCAGTCTTTGCCCGCCAAGTAGCTTCACCCTCGTGCCATCCTCAGCAACAAGCTACCTGCCAACTGAAAATGCATAAAAAGTCAGCGTTGCTGAGTGAGTTCTAGTTTTAAATAATAAAATACTTTACCTTTAATAAAACCTTTCCTTTACTTTCGTTCGTGATCACACAACATACATACATCTTGATAATATCATTATTATCTTTTATCATCATTCAAAATCGTTTGTTTCGCACTTTTTCGTTATCTTTCACTTCTATCTAGATCCTGACATAAGCAATACCCCATTATTAGGCACGAAGCCACCTCAGTCTTAGGGTTAAGCAACAAGGATCCCGTTTCGCATGTATGGATCAGTCACCAAGACTAACCCCATTGTGTGTATACCCTTATGGGTTAGCCAAGATCGCACGCTACATCGCACTCAATTGAGCTAACAACTCTTTAATGAGTTGTGAGCCTCTTTAAATTTGCTTACAAGACTTTCATTCATTCGTTATGTTCCACTTTTCGTTATCTTTAATCTTTTGCTTCTTTTATGATAATACTTTATGTATAAGAGCTTTAACACACCACGTAAACTCACGTAATAATACGTAATAAGAAACATCAATAACAGACCACAAACATGCATAACATGAACAAACATAAACCACCAAAACATTCCAGAGCTTAACTATTAATTTCTATTTCCCAAAATTTCAGAAAAATCCTAAGTCAGTTTAGGCGCATGAGCACTATGTGGGCGCATGGGTACTATGCAGGCGCCCGGGCAAGTGTTAGGCGCATGGGAAAAATGTTAGGCGCATGGGCAATTACCAGTTCTAACTTATACTAATTCCAGTTCCCATTCATCATCCTAACGTATTCTTAGCCCAAATCTAGCATTCTAAGCACATAGAACAAGCATATAACCACATGATTCGGTCAAAACACTCACAAACACACACACACGTAAAATAGGGGAACACATACAGTTCCACACACTAAAAGTTGTAAAAAGAGAGTTTATATGCATTTTAGCTCTAAAACAAGTTTAAAACCAAAAAAATCGGGATCTAGAACTCACCTACAGCAGCCTTCGAGTAAAACTCCTCCAAACGCGAGAGCACTTGGAGTTCAAACACCTAAACACACCGAAAACACACAACCGAACATAGAGGAACACATAAGACTTGTGACCTCTCGTATTTTTATTAACCGTTTGTTAAACTTCGTTATCATTTGTAAGGGTTTGTTTTGTTATTAATGCAAGTACGAGGACTTATTTGTAATTACTTGAAATCATTATAATTTGGATATAATTAAATAATTAAATAATTAATGATAATCATAATAATAATAATAATAATAAAATAATAAGAAACATAGAAGAAAATACTATATTAATAATAATAATGAAAATAATAATAAAATGATAAAATAATTATATTAATAATATTAAATAATTATAATAAGCGGTAAAATTGTAAATAAATAAAAATAATATAAGTTTATATTTTTAAAACTTGTAAACAAATTTGTTGGCATGAAATAATAAAATTAAAAACACCAGGGACCAAACTGTAAATTTCTTTTAAAACAAAAACCTAAACTTTGGATTAGAAATGTTAAAACATAAATCGCAGGGACCAAAGTGTAAATTTTTAAAACCCAAACCATCCCCACCCGTCGACCTCATTTTCCTGCCAAACTCCAGCCAGCTTAGGCGACCTTCAAACCAACGAATAGAACCCATTTAAAACACTCTTTACACTCGTATAACCGTTTAGAACCCTGCATCAATTGTAATTCGAGATTAATCGACGGTTTCAACTCATTCATTCGAAACCGAAACCCATTCAAATCATTGGCATCAATCGACATGAAACGGATTCAATCATGTGCAATTAAATGGGGGTTAATCATTTAAATGACTTATCTGAAACACACACACTCTCAATTTCACCTGAAATTAACATCTTCATCGAATTAACCACTCGTGAAACCTCCGAACCTGCAACTCAACCAAAATCCAACTTCGGTGCATCTTAACCCGAAATTGACAGAGGGAAAATACTCGCGACATCTCTTTTTCACTATCTGTAACCTCAATTACACCCGAAACACACACACACACATCAATTTATACAACGAGACCGTCGACATTGTTCATCATTTTGTTCTCTCGAATTTCAATCAAAACCAGGTAATTAAACACTCGTACAAGCTCGTTTGAATCAGGGAAATCAAAACCCCTTGGTCAATTCGATTATTAAAATGGTTTGGGTGATCAATTTGGGTTGGATTCAACCTAGGGTTCATATGAATTGGGGATTTTCTTTGGAAATAAGTTTTATCATTTGATTTCTGAATCATAACACAAAACTGGGCTTTGGCCCGGCGGTTTAGATGCTATGTGGTGTGGCAGAGGGCCCGGGTTCGAACCCGAGGCCCTGCCACAATTTTTTTTAAAGGGTTTATGGTATTTAAACTTTGAAAAATATTTAAATATTATAAGTAATCATATAAAATCATTTTAATCAGAAAATAAATAAAATCAGTTTTTTTAAAATTTTTAAAAAAAATTAAATTAAGAAATTTCCATTTCTTTTATTCAAAAACTACAAAAATTGTACAAAATACAATTTATTATTAATCTCATATTGTAGTGGGTTCCATTTAATTTTCAAATAATTTCAATTTAACAAATTCCTTATTTTTTTATAAAATACAGTTATAAATTTGTTTATATACATTTTAAGAAAGTGAATATACATGTACATATTTAAAAATATACACTTATTGTAATTAATATAATTATTTAATCATTTAAATCTACAAATTCCTATTTTATTTAAATAGTAAATAATACCCATTTGAAAATAAAAGTTTAACTTTTATTAATGGTGTTAATCACTAAAATTCTTATTTAATCATTTAAATACCAAAATAATAACAAATTGTGTCTATATTATAACTTAAAAATCATAGGTTAAATAGTTTATAAATATAACACCATAATTATCATGATTAACTTAACACGTCATTCATTTAGGTTGAACGTTAACGAATCCTAGGCATTATATACAAGACCTTTTATTTGACATCCTTATTATCCATGTGAGTTTTCATACCCCATTTTATATTATTTCATACTTTTGAGGTGAAACATGTTAACCATATATTTACCACACTTGTAAACACGTTTTTTACTCTTGTAACACTTGTGCAATTCATTTTATGTTGTCATGGTTATTTGAACGCTTGTAATTATCATGTGATGACTCTTGTAAGATACAATCATTAACTATTATTAGCCTGGCGACGTCATAGATCTATGGGCCTGACAAGCCTATTTGGTGCTAAGCCGACGTTATTGCCGGCTCCTAGTGTCGTATTCTTGAGCACTATGGGAACCAAGTACACTTAGCTAATCGTTTAATCTTGTAATGGCCATATTTGTCAAGGTTTGATTGTTACATTTGTTCATCCATCTTTATTTACTTTATTCAATAACCTATGACGTAAATTGCCATCTTTGATATATATCTATGTATGATTAATCTATGGAAACTCACCAACATTATGTTGACTTTATTTTTTAACATGTTTTAAGAAATGACACAGCTTAAGGAACTCTTGAAGACTTGGACACATCTAGGATTTGGACCTAGATTAAAATAAAATGACTTATACTATCATATGATGCTATGAAAACTTTTGTATTTTTGTTTGCATGAAAGTTATGATATCTCTTTCCTGTATGTTATGAACCTTGGAAAATAATTATATTTACACTTTTGAATTAGCGTTGTGTGGAATGAACAATCTTAACCCTCACATCTCGATGTTTTCTGCCGTTAAGGTTAGGGTGTGACAGATTGGTATCAGAGCCAATAACTATAGGGATTTAGGTTATTTTAAATGGTGGCCTAGACTATGGTTAATCTAGGGACCCTTTACATGACATTTGTTATAATCTTGTAAGTATGCTTATATACCTATCACATGTTGTTACATGTTGCATGATAAATCCCTTATGTGCTATTTGTTTTTATTTAGAAAATGGTGCCTTAGGGATATGACTTGAACCTTGTGTACCCCAACTTCCTAATCCTCTTCGTATGCCTTTAAGTTCTACCACGTCTAATCTTTTCTAAATCTTATTCTCGACTACGTGCGGAATTTTTACGCATCTTATCGAGTGGAGAAAATTCCTTAGATGATATGTCTAAATCTTGAAAATCTCATCAAGCTTTTAATTCTAGTAGCCTATAAGGAAGTGTGTGACACATAAACACCTGTATTCTGGATTTCCTGGCAAAAGGCCCTCGGGCTAAGGCAAATATTTCGTATAAATCTCATTACGAGACCTGTTATGCTTACCTGGGGATTTCTGGAATGAGTGCTAAATTATGGTCAACATACACATCTACTCCAAGGTAATTGGGATTAAGTCACCTCGATGTGTCCATGTTCCTATTGGCTATGTGGCACAAATTGAAAACATCCTGGTTATATTTATAAATATCAAAAATTCTTGATTTCTAGAACTGGTTTATTACCGAATTCTAATATTTTCTTTATATCTATATTATAGAATGTCTCGTCAACAAGGAAAACATGCTACCTCCAACTGCAAACTTGCCACGATGATCGCCCGTTAAATGGTTGTTGTACTTCCGACCGTGGTTGCTGAACTTAGTAGCACCCTAATGGCCAACAATAGCAACAATGCTAATGGAAATAATGGTGGGGATGGCAACAACGGCCATGGGGAAAATAGCAATAACCAAGGTGGAAACAATCGTACCTGCACCTTTAAGCATTTCAACTCATGTAAACCTACTAGCTTTAGTGGAAAGGAGGGAGCCACTAGACTTCTCGAGTGGTTCGAGAGCATGGAAAATACGTTCATCAATAGCGAGTGTCCCGAGGAGCTCAAAGTCCGCTATGCTGCGAGTGTCCTTCAAAAACGGGCACTTACTTGGTGGAATAGTGAGAAAAGGAACCGAGGTGATGAAGTTTCTTTGGCACTGTCTTGGGAGGAGTTTAAGGACTTAATGGTCCAAAAATTCTGCCTGAGAAGTGAGTTACAGAAATTGGAGGAGGAGTTTTGGAACCTCAAACAGGATAGCATGAATCATTGGCATACTCCACCCACCACCACGAACTGAGCATGCTTCTACCACACATGGTGGATACTGTACCCCATAGTATTGAGAAATTTATCAACGGAGCACCGCCTCAAATCCAAGATGCGATGGTGGGAAGTATGCCCACAACTTCGGAGGAAGCGATCAATATCACTCCCCAGCTCACCGAGAATCATATAAAGGCTGGCACTTTGACGGTGAAGGGTGCCAAGTCAACTACAAAGATGACACCTGAAGCAACAAAGGAAGTGAAAGCTGAAACATCGTTCAAGGGCAAGAAGCGCAAGTTCACACCGGCCCGTAACTATACGGTGATAGCACCAAACGCCCCTCAAAGGCAAGCTGTCACTGCAAATCAAGCACCCGTGGCAAGGGCTTATACTGGACCATACCCGATGTGCAACACCTACAAGTACCATCATGCGGGGAACACTCCTTGCCAAATCTATTCGTTGTGCGGGAAGTATGGACCTTTGGTGGCTACTTGTAATCGTGCCCTGAATAATACTGCCATGATTGCCAATTGAGCCTACTACAACTTGGCGAAACTGGGCATTTTGTCCTCAATGTCCTCGCCTTGCGAGAAATGTTCCACCGGCTCGAGGAAGGGCTTTCAACATCAATGTAAATCAAGCCCAAGCCAACAACGACGTGGTGAATGGTACATCATTATCCCTCCTTAATCTTTCTTTATTTTGTAAAATTCCTATCTGTTTTCCATGTGCCAATGATAGTCTTATATCTGAGCAGGTATGTACCTTGTAAATAATAGTTATGCATCTGTACTTTTTGATTCAGGTGCGGATAAGAGTTTTGTGTCCCTAGAATTTGAGACTATTCTTGCTAAGCCGCGTCCTAATTTAGAAAGATCCTTTACGGTCGAGGTCGCCGATGGAAAATCGATTGTAGTTGACGTCGTAATACGCGATTGCATCCTGAGTCTTAACGAACACGATTTCCTTTTTGATCTTATTCGTATGCAACTAGGGAGCTTCGACATCATTATTGGCATGGATTGGTTAGCCAAACAGCACGCGGAAATCATTTGTTTCAAGAAGTGCATTCAAATTCCTCTACCATCAGGAGATACCTTAAAAGTCTTTAGGGAGAGATCATCTCAAAGACTCAAACTTATGTCTTGTATCATGGCCCGAAAGTGGTTGAGTAAAAATTACGTAGCCTTTATGGCTTATGTAGTCAATACGAAAGCCAAGGGGAAAGAACTTAAGGATATTCCTGTCGTACGATATTTTCCTTAGGTGTTTCCCAAGGATCATAGTGGGTTACCTCCCATTCGGGAAGTTAAGTTCAAGATTGACTTGATCCCTGGTGCAAACCCCATGGCTAAGTCACCTTATCGTCTTGCACCTTCTGAAATGCAAGAACTAGCCAGTCAACTGCAAGAACTGACCGATAAGGGTTTTATTCGTCCTAGTTCTTCACCATGGGGTGCACCCGTACTATTTGTGAAGAAGAAAGATGGGACGTTCTGTATGTGCATCGACTATCGAGAACTTAACAAACTCACCATCAAGAACCGATACCCTCTTCCTCGAATCGATGATCTCTTCGATCAACTCAAAGGAGCTACGCAATTCTCGAAGATCGATCTACGTTCTGGATATCATCAACTACGAGTTCACGACAACGATATTCCAAAAACCGCGTTCCGTACTCGATATGGACATTATGAGTTCATGGTTATGCCTTTTCGCTTGACTAATGCACCTGCTGTCTTCATGGATCTCATGAATCGGGTATGTAAACCGTACTTGGACAAATTCATGATCATATTTATCGATGATATTCTCATCTATTCCAAGAAAAAAACTGATCACGAGTCGCATCTGCGTCAAGTTCTCGAACTTTTGAAGAAGGAACAACTGTACGCCAAGTTCTCCAAGTGCTAATTTTGGCTTGAAGAAGTTCAATACCTAGGTCATGTGGTGAATAGCCAAGGAATTCACGTCGACCCTGCAAAAATAGAAGCCGTGAAAAACTGGTGTGTTCCCACGACCCCAACTGAAGTTCATTCTTTTCTGGGCGTAGCGGGTTACTACCGTAGGTTCATTGCAAACTTTTTGATGATTGCTAAACCGCTTACGGCGCTAACTCAAAAGAATAGACTTTTTGAGTGGGGACCCGAACAAAAAGAGGCTTTCGAGACACTGAAACGCATACCATGTAATGCTCCTATCTTAACCCTCCCCGATGGAAACGATGATTTCACTATGTACTGCGATGCGTCGAGTCAAGGACTTGGTTGTGTTCTCATGCAACAAGGAAAGGTCATAGCATACGCATCAAGGCAATTGAAGGTTCATGAAGTGAACTACACCACTCATGATCTCGAACTTGGTGTCGTAGTATTTGCTTTGAAGATTTGGTGGCATTACCTTTATGGGATGCAATGCATAGTCTACACCAACCACAAGAGTCTTCAACATGTGTTCAATCAAAAGGATCTCAACATGAGACAAAGACGTTGGGTTGAGTTGATTAGCGACTACGACTGTGACATTCGTTACCATCCTGGAAAGGCGAATGTTGTAACCGATGCGCTGAGTCGCAAGATCCACAATAAGACTGTCTGACATAAAGAAATTCTAGATCGAAGGCAATGGTTTGACATGTTTTGAGAATTTGATACCGAGATTCACGTGGATGTTAACGAGGCTACTACCATGCTTCAAAATATAAGGATTGATAGTGATCTCAAGTTTTGCATCCGCGAGGCTCAACAAGCGGCGTTAACCGAGGAAGGGAAGGACGAAGAACTAACATTTAACATTCGGTCACAATTGGAGACAAAACCAAATGGCATGTGGTATTTCTTGAACCGGCTTTGGATTCCTAATCACGACAAACTCCATCACTTCATCATGAACGAAGCTCATCAAACTCGATATCCCATTCATCCTGGGTCCGATAAGATGTATATGGACCTGCGTGGCCAATATTGGTGGCCAGGAATGAAGAAGGATATCGCATCTTATGCTTCCAAATGCCTCACGTGTGCAAGGGTCAAAGTTGAACATCAACGGCCTAGTGGTTTACTTGAACAACCCGAAATCCCTATGTGGAAATGGGAACATATATCCATGGATTTTTATAACCAAGTTACCACGTACCCCTCGTGGCCATGATAGTATATGGGTGATTTTGACCGTTTGACCAAAACGGCACATTTTATACCAATACGAGACACTTACAAGGTTTCATAGTTGGCTCGCATCTATATTGATGAAATTGTGAGTCGTCATGGCGTGCCGTTGCATATTATTTCTGATCGTGATGCTCGTTTTACTTCACACTGCTGGTCTTCTATGCAAGAACTCTTGGGTACTCAACTAGATTTAAGCACGGCTTACCATCCTCAAACGGACGGTCAAATAGAGCGAACAATTCAAACTCTTGAGGATTTGCTACGTCTTTGTGTCCTTGACTTTGGTGGTGATTGGATACGCATTTACCATTAGTGGAATTTTTGTATAATAATAGCTACCACTCAAGTATCAAGATGGCACCGTTCGAACCTATATACGATCGTAAATGTCGTTCTCCGAGCTGCTGGACTGATATCAGTGAAAATTTCATTACCGGTCCAAAACTTATTCAAGAAACGACCGATAAAGTCTCCAAAATCTGTAATAACCTTGATGTGGCTAGAAGTCGTCAAAAGAGTTACGCGGATAAAAGACGCAAACCATTGGAGTTTCAAGTCAACGACATGGTCCTTCATAAGGTTTCTCCATGGAAAGGTGTTGTTCGCTTTGGGAAGAAGGGCAAGTCAGCCCCACTTTTTGTAGGACCTTTCAAGATTCTGAAAAGAGTTGGGAAAGTGGCTTACAAACTGGAACTACCTTCTGAACTTAGCGGGGTTCATCCTGTTTTCCATGTCTCAAACTTGAGGAAATGTCTGGCTGATGAAAATTTGCATGTTCCTCTGGAGGAAATCCAAATTGATGAGTCGTTGCATTTCGTTGAGAAACCTGTCAAGATTATGGATCGAACACTGAAGAAGACCCGAACCACTACCACACCAATCGTCAAAGTTCGTTGGGAAAACAAACGTGGAGCTGAGTTCACCTGGGAACGCGAGGACCACATGAAGAAGAAATATCCCCATCTGTTCGTTTAGTCTTGTCTTTAATTTCGAGACGAAATTCCTTAAAGTTTGGGAGACTGTGACCTCTCGTATTTTTATTAACCGTTTGTTAAACTTCGTTATCTCTTGTAAGGGTTTGTTTTGTTATTAATGCAAGTACGAAAACTTATTTGTAATTACTTGAAATCATTATAATTTGGATATAATTAAATAATTAAATAATTAATGATAATAATAATAATAATAATAATAATATTAATAAAAATAATAACAAACATAGAAGAAAATACTATATTAATAATAATAATGAAAATAATAATAAAATGAAAAAATAATAATACTAATAATATTTAATAATTATAATAAGTGGTAAAATTGTAAATAAATAAATACAATATAAGTTTATATTTTTAAAACTTTTAAACAAATTTATTGGCATGAAATAATAAAATTAAAAACACCAGGGAACAAATTGTAAATTTGTTTTAAAACAAAAACCTAAACTTTGGGTTAGAAATGTTAAAACATAAATCATAGGGACCAAAGTGTAAATTTTTAAAACCCAAACCATCCCCACCCGTCGGCCCCGTTTTCCGGCCAAACTCCGGCCAGCTTCGGCGACCTTCAAACCACCGAATAGAACCCATTTAAAACACTCTTTACACGCGTATAACCATTTAGAACCCGTCATCAATTGTAATTCGAGATTAATCGACGGTTTCAACTCATTCATTCGAAACCGAAACCCATTCAAATCATTGGCATCAATCGACTTGAAACGGATTCAATCATGTGCAATTAAATGGGGGTTAATTATTTAAATGACTTATCTGAAACACACACACTCTCAATTTCTCCTGAAATTAACATCTTCATCGAATTAACCACTCGTGAAACCTCCGAACCTGCAACTCAACCGAACTCCAACTTCGGTGCATCTTAACCCGAAATTGACAGAGGGCAAATACTCGCGACATCTCCTTTTCACCATCTGTAACCTCAATTACACCCAAAACACACACACACACATCAATTTATTCAACGAGACCGTCGACATTGTTCATCATTCTGTTCTCTCGAATTTCAATCGAAACCAGGTAATTAAACACACGTACACGCTCGTTTGAATCAGAGAAATCAAAACCCCATGGTCAATTCGATTATTAATTTGGTTTGGGAGATCAATTTGGGTTGGATTCAACCTAGCGTTCATACGAATTGGGGATTTTCTTTGGAAATAAGTTTTATCATTTGATTTCTGAATCATAACACAAAACTGGGCTTTGGCCCGGCGGTTTAGATGCTGTGTGGTGTGGCAGAGGGCCCGGGTTCGAACCTGAGGCTCTGCCACAATTTTTTTTTAAAGGGTTTATGGTATTTAAATTTCTGAAAAATATTTAAATATTATTAATAATTATATAAAATCATTTTTAATCAGAAAATAAATAAAATCATTTTCTTTTAAATTAAAAAAAAATTAAAAAATTTCCATTTCTTTTATTTCAAAAATTACAAAAATTGTACAAAATACAATTTATTATTAATCTCATATTGTAATGGGTTCCATTTAATTTTCAAATAATTTCAATTTAACAAATTCCTTATTGTTTTATAAAATAAAGTTATAAATTTGTTTATATACATTTTAAAAAATGAATATACATGTACATATTTAAAAATGTACACTTATAGTAACTAATATAATTATTTTAATCATTTAAATCTACAAATTACTATTTTGTTTAAATACTAAATAATACCCATTTGAAAATAAAAGTTTAACTTTTATTAATGGTGTTAATCACTAAAATTCTTAATTAATCATATAAATACCAAAATAATAACAAATTGTGTCTATATTATAACTTAAAAATCATGGGTTAAATGGTTTATAAATATAACACCATAATTATCATGATTAACTTAACACGTCATTCATTTAGGTTGAACGTTAACGAATCCTCGGCATTATATACAACACCTTCTTATTTGACATCCTTATTATCCTTGTGAGTTTTCATACTCCATTTTATATTATTTCACACTTTTGGGGTGAAACATGTTAACCTTATATTTACCACACTTGTAAACACGTTTTTTACTCTTGTAACACTTGTGCAATTCATTTTATGTTGTCATGGTTATTTGAACACTTGTAATTATCATGTGATGACTCTTGTAAGATACAATCATTAACTATTGCTAGACTGGCGACGTCATAGATCTATGGGTCTGACAAGCCTATTTTGTGCTAAAGCCGAGGTTATTGCCGGCTCCTAGTCTCGTATTCTTGAGCACTCTGGGAACCAAGTACACTTAGCTAATCGTTTAATCTTGTAATGGCCATATTTGTCAAGGTTTGATTGTTACATTTGTTTATCCTTCTTTATTTACTTTATTCAATAACCTATGATGTGAATTGCCATCTTTGATATATATCTATGTATGATTAATATATGGAAACTCACCAACATTATGTCTACTTTATTTTTTAACATGTTTCAGGAAATGATACAGCTTAAGTTGCTCTTGAAGACTTGAACACATCTAGGATTTGGACCAAGATTAAAATAAAATGACTTATACTGTCACATGATGCTATGGAAACTTTTGTATTTTTGTTTGCTTGAAACTTATGATATCTCTTTCTTGTATGTTATGAACCTTGGAAAATAATTATATTTACACTTTTGAATTAGTGTTGTGTGGCATGAACAATCTTAACCCTCACATCTCCATGTTTTCTGCCGTTAAGGTTGGGGTGTGACAAGACTCGGTCCACAAGCTGAAAATACAGCTGAAACCAAAGAAAACACACGAAAAACTTACCTTCAAGTCAATCTTCTTCTTCTTCTCTCTAAAAACTGATGGAAACTCTGTTCTTTTACTTTTGCAGTCGAGCAGTTGGGTGGAGCAGAGGTGTGGGCGGCCATGCCCACCTTTTAAACATAATTATAATAAAGTTTGCCTCTTGCACAACTTTAACCCCTTAAGTTGGGTTATTACAGCGTTCTTTCTTTATACTTCATTTTTCTTTTCTTTTCTTTTTCTCTTTTTATTAAAAATATTTCCGGGTGTTACAAAGGATATCTTCATTGTCTACTCCCAGGCTGATGTGCCTGTCTATGACCTCCACTCTCCTCTGGTTGTTGATACCCTCCTAGGCGGCTACTGCTGCTTGGCTGCTTGCAGCCAGCAACTTCCTAGTATCAATTCTTCCTTTCTTTTTCACCTTCTCCAGCCTTTCTTCCTCTAGAAGCTCTTAAGCAGTGAGCTTTCTCTTCCCCTTAGGATCAGAGGAAGATTCACCCTTTAGAGACTCATGCTTAGAGGTTTCAAGTTGGGGAGAGGGGGTTTGAACTTGTGGTGCTTGGGAGATTGGAGTTGTAAGGAGGTCCTCACTTTGACCACAGAGGCCAGGTCAAGAATGGCCTCTGTGATGAACATGTAATCAAACAAGGAAGATAGTTCAATTATTCCTTCGATAGCTTGGATTTCTGCTTTAGAACTAATTGGAACTGCACTACCTGCCCTTCTAAGTTGGTTGCTGGGCCATCAGTCTGTATTTCCCCTTCGAAGTTCATCTCAGGTTCAATAGAGACCTTAGCTTGACCAACTTCCTCTAAGAGGTAGGTGGTGCAGTCAGCCTTTGTAGCTCTTCAGCTCCAAAATAGGCTATGGCAACATCAGGGGAGGGTTGTTCAAGGGAGGAGCTTATCAAAAATTTGGTTAAGGATCTGTTAAGGTCAATAGGCATCCTTAGGTCCACTTGAATGGTAATAGGAGGTGGTTGAGGAAAGATGGTTGCAAGATGTTGCTGTGTGGGATAGAAAGAAGAGATGGCATCAAGGGAAGTAGTGATGGCAAGGCTGGGTTCCACATGTCTTTGTTTCTGTACATTCTCCCACTTTTGGGTATCATCATCTTGAGAAGTAGATGAGCTGGAGGAAAAACTTAAAGAAACTTGAATTGGTACATGCCTAATGTAACACCCGGATATTTAAAAAAAAAGAGAGAAAGAAAAGAAAAGAAAAGAGAAGTATAAAGAAAGAAAGGTGAAATAACCCATGTTGAGGGGTTAAAGTCGTGCAATAGGCAAACTTTAATATAATTATGTTTAAAAAGTGGGCATGGCCGCCCACTCTTCCTGCTCACCAACTGCCTCGACTGCAAAAAGTAAAGAACAGAGTTTTCCATCGGTTTTCTAGAGAGAAGAAAAGAAGATCATCTAGAAGGTAAGGTTTTGTGTGTTTTGTTCGGTTTCAGCTTGGTTTTTAGCTTGTAGACCAAGTCTTATGTGTTTCTCTATGTTCGGTTTTATGTTTTTGGTTTGTTTAGGTGTTTGAACTCCAAGTGCTCTGGAGTTTGGAGGAATTTTACACAAAGGCTGCTGTAGGTGAGTTCTAGATCCCCGATTTTTCTGTTTTAAATTTGTTTTGGGGTTGAAATGCATGTAAATTATTGTTTTTTCAAATTCCAGTGTGTTAAAACTATATATGTTTCCCCTGTTTTATGGGGGTATGTGTGTTTGTGAATAAGTCACCGAATTATGTGGATGTATGCTTGTTTTATGTGCTTAGTATGCTAGATTTGGGCTAAGGATATGTTAGGATGATGATCGGGAACTGAAATTAGTGTAAGTCAGAACTGGCATAGTGCCCATGCGCCCAGACTGCCCATGCGCCTAAGTATCCATGCGCCTGCATAGTACTCATGCGCCTGCATAGTTCCCATGCGCCTAAGTTTTTTGCCAATACGCCTAAGTGTTTGCTCATGCGCCTAAGTTTCCCATGCTCCAAAGTATCCATGCGCCTGCATAGTACTCATGTGCCTGCATCGTACCCATGCGCCTAAGTTTTTCCCCATGCGCCCAAGTGTTCCCATGCGCCCAACTGTCTGTGCGCCTGCATAGTGCCCATGTGCCTACATAGTGCTCATGCGCCTAAGTTGACTTATAATTTTTCTAAAATTTTGGGGAAAATGGAAATTTATGATTAAGCTCTGGAATGTTTTGGTGGGTTATGTTTGTTCTTTTTATGCATGTTTTGGCCAGTTATTGATGTTCCTTATTAAGTATTATTACATGACTTTACGTGGTGTGTTAATACTCTTGTATGTAAAGTATTATATAATGAAAGTGAAAGACATTATTGACGAAGTGAAACCTAATAAAAGAATGTAAAGTCTTGCAAGAAACTGAAAGGAGGTTCATAATGCATTGTAGCTCAACTGTATACGGTTTAGCTAAACCCATGAGGATGCACACAGGGGTCAATCTTTTTGATTGACCAATATGTATGAAACAGGACCCTTGTCGCTTGCCCCGGTACTAGAGTCAGCTTCATGCACAATGTTAGGGGTCTATTTATAGACTTCGGCCCAGTACCAGCTTTGTGCACAATGTTTGGGGTATAGCATATGACATTGCTCTAGATGAAAGTGAAAGATAATGATGAGAGTACGAAATGAATGAAAAGAATGTTGAAAGATAATAATGATATTATCAAGATGTATGTATGTTGTGTGATCATGAACGAAAGTAAGGGAAAGGTTTTTACTAAAGGTAAAGTATTTTATATATAAAACTAGAACTTACTCAGCGACGCTGACTTTTCATGCATTTTTAGTAGGCAGGTAACTTGTTGCTGAGGATGGCACGAGGGTGAAGCTACTTGGCGGGCCAGACTGGCATCCATCTCATGCAATAATAATGATGTTGTTTTGTAATACAACCAAGTGACATTTTGTAATCTTTTAAACGATGATGTATTACTTGGCAAATGTTTTTATTAAAGCATGAAATGGTTTTTGATGAATTATTCTGCTGCAATATTTTATTACTTAAAAAATCTTAATATGTTTTGATATAAATGAGGTTGCGATTGACCAACTGTGGGGTTCCCGGGAACGGGGCCTTTCAAGTTGGTATCTGTAAGATCATCTGAAGATTATAAGGCTGATGAAACCAACAAGCCAGAACAACCAAGTCTTCCATGCATGCACTAAGGAACAAAACTGAACTACCTTTGGAAGTCTTACACTCTCAAATGTGCTAAGTGTAAGATCTTCCGAAGCTAACAGTTCAGAAGGAGTTTCTTCGGAAGTTTCACACTCAAACAGAAAAATATTCTAAGTGTGAAATCTTCCGAAGCCAAAGACCAGCATCTTCCGAAGCCAAAGATGAAATCTTCCGAAGCTTCAGAGACAAAGTCTTTCGAAGCTGTGAAGACTGATTCTTCAGGGGATAGAGGAAATATGCTTTCTCTAAATCAACTTTTGATAAAGCTGACACACTCTCCGCTGCTTGCTCTGGTGGTTCACCTACTTTACATAAGCTGGTGAAACTTCCATGCTTTATCAAAAACTAGGAATGGTCTTTGTCTGTAACTTACCTTACTTGTTTTTGTGGACTTTTTGTATTAGGAAAAGTCAGTTAGCTATGGCATGTCATAGTCACTAGTCAAAAGGCAATCTGCCTTTTGACTGTAGATTGATCTTGTTGTCTAGATTAGTCAAATCCCAACTGTCTTTACATGTAAGTGACGGTTGTAGGTTGTAGTATAAAAGTGTCTCGGGTCCTTGTAATTTCTTTATGCTTTGTAACACTTGTAAAAGAACTTGAGATCAATATACAACATCCTTGAAAACCAATCTTGTGTTCTTGTGTTGTTCTTAGTTCTGTCTCTTTAATTTACTTGTGTTCTTAATATCATCTGTCTCTAGTTACCAGTTCCCTATTTGAATTGTTAAATGATCTAAGATCTCTCCTCAGTGTGAAACTAAGTGTTAAGTACCCTTACCCGGTCCTGTAACTGGTATCAGAGCATTCTAGGCTCTTGATTGTAAGATCTCACCATCTTTAGTCCTCTTAGCTTCACACATCACTTAACTCTTCAAATGGCAGCTATCTCTAAGGCTGATATGGAACTGGAACTATGACAAAGTCCCTATTAATCACTCCTGAGGATTTTGACACTCGGTGCCAAAGAATGGAAGGCTTCATCAAGTCTCAAGATTCCAGGATGTAGGAGTGTTTTATCGATGGACCTCATATACCATGCACCTCTTCAACTGCTGCTGGTGGTGGCATGATACCGAAGGAGAGGGCTGACTTTTCTGATGAAGACTGGAAAAGGATTGATATTGATCAGAAAGCCATGACAGCCCTCCAAACTGCTCTTCCAAACTCCATCTACAGAGGTTTCAAGAAGTGCAAGACAGCTAAACAGCTATGGGATGCACTAAAACTGATGTATGAAGGGTCCAATGAAGCTAAGGAGAACAAGAAGGACCTCCTGAAGTAGCAGTTTGAAAACTTCACCTTCAAGACTCAACAGTAATTCAGGTATGTTGAGATTGTGGATACTCTGGCTGATGTTGGAGTAACTATTAAGAATAGGGATATTGTTAGGAAGTTCATGACCTCTCTTTCTAGACAATGGACATACTACTGTGTGGACATTAAGAGGACTGAAAACCTCAAGACCCTTACTCTCACTGAGTTGTATGGGATACTCAATGGATACCAGATGGAGATGAACATGCAAAATTCATCTGGTAACTCCAATACTCACCAGAGTTCAGCCCTTCATATGGGTGAAAGGGATAGTAGAGAACCACAACATCATCTTATCTGCTACCCTGAAACCTCACAAAAGGGTCCTTTCATCACCTTCCTAGAGACACCCAGAGAGAGCTACACCAAGGAAGTCCCTACAAGAGACAAGTTCCTCTCGAGCCTTTGTCTCTACTGATAAAAGTTCATGAAACTTTCTCATCACTCTTGAAGTCCAGGACTGTATCCATCCAGATGATCTGGAATATTTAGAGATAGTCCAGCAGATGGCTCCTCTCACTCACAGAGCTCAGATGTTTTACAAGAGGACTGGGAGAAGGTTTCCTAGCAATGCAGCCAGTGGCAAGTTTGGGCTGGACAAAAACAAAGTAAAGTGTTACAACTGTAACCAGATAGGACACTTTGCCAGAGAATGCAAGGCACCTAAGGCAAATGGTGGCCAAGCATCATCCAGGCCAAACTACGCTGAAGGAGGGCACCAGAATAAGAAGCCAAGATAGCAAGCTGCAGTTGCTGTTGAAGAAGGAGGCTTTGACTGGAGCATCCAAGCTGAAGATACTTCTCCTAATCAAGCACTCATGTCTGACCATGATGACGCCAAGGTATTAGAACATCTTTGCTCTCCTAAATGTATTGCTAAAGTAAACAGATACAGGTCCTACAACTTAGAAATGAGATCTGATATATAGTCTTTAAAAAATTTAAAAGCTGATTTTGAGAGAGCTGAAAATGATTATAAGCTTAAAATAAAAGATCTAGAGAAAACAATTTCAACTCTTAAACATGAGCAAACAAACTACAAGACTCAAATAAAAGATCTTGTTACTAAGTTGACTGAATGCCAGGCTGAGCTTGTGATCAGCAAAGCCAGGGCAGAAAAATGTATTCTTGAAGAAGAGACCTTAAAGAACATAATATCCTCATCTCTGCATGCAAAAGTTTGTTATCAGAATAAGCAGGGACTGGGATCTTGTGAGATAGCTCCTCCACACACTCTATTATTTGTAAGATCTCCAAGGTGTGGAACTGGTGAAGATGAGTTTCTTCTCATAGACCCTAGTGTTGAAGAGGATGAAAAGGAGATGGTGAGGGATGATTCTGAAATGAGTGAAAAGAGTCAATCCAAAAAGGGTCACCATGCTCCTGAGAAGAGTAAGAAGGCTGGTATGACAAAGACAAAGAGGAAGAACTTGATCAGAAGAGCGAAGAAAACATCAAAGAAGGCTCAAGAAATCAAGGCCACTTTTGACGTCAAGGAGAAACAAGTGTTCATCTCTTCAGGGTTTGAAGTGGTAAAGGCTGAGAAATCAACTACAAACTCTAGTACCAGGAGTTTTAGTACAGTTCCAACTCATTCCAGCAAAGTGTTCAAGTTCAGTCTTGCTCTCAGAAAAACATTCCCAGAAGGAAGCAAATGGACTGCATCATATGTGGTAGTATTTCTCATCTGGCTAAGGATTGCTTCTACAATCCTAAAAGTACTATACACATGGTTAAAGAAATGGCTTCTGGGAAGAAGAAGGAAAAGAAAGCTTCGAAAGGAAAATCTGTTTCCTTCGAAAGCTCCAAAATTAAGAAGAAGGCAAGTAAAAAATTGCTTTCGGAAGAAAATTTGGTCTCGGAAGAAAGGAATGCTTCCAAAGCACTGAAGCTTGCTGTAGTGAAAGCAAGATCTTCCGAAGGTCCAGTCTCCAAATCTTTCGAAGCTGCAAAAGCTTCCAAAGCTTTGAAGGTCAAGCCAGATTTTTCCAAAGGTGGTATGGAAGATGAAGGAAGACCGTGTGACTGAAGATTCTTCATCAGCAACAACAAATGATCCTCAGAGCCTGAAAAAACGATCACTTATTGTTTCATTGCCTTCAACTCATTGTAACAAGCCCAAGACCAATGAGGCTTAGGATTTCAAATGTAATTAAATCATCTCTTTTTGTGCAGGGATAGCCAAAGGCAAACAAAAATGTGTGGATCATTGATAGTGGCTGCTCCTAGCACATGACAGGTAATGAGTCCTTACTTCAAAACTTTGAAAGATTTGATGGAGGACCAGTTTCTTTTGGAGGAGATGCAGGAGGTTACATTACTAGCAGGGGCAAAGTTATAAATGGTATGCTTAGCATTGAGAAGGTAAACTTTGTCAAGGAGCATGGATACAAATTTTTGAGTGTGGCCCAATTTTGTGACCAAAAACATCAAATGCTCTTCACTGAGCATGAGTACATTGTTCTCAAGCCTGGGGTGGTTATTCCTCAGGAGTACATCCTGCTTAGAGCCCCCAGGAAGGGAAACATGTACAAGATAGATCTGCAAGAAACAACTCCCTCTAGAGAAGTGTCTTGTTTTCAATCTAAACCAAATAGTGATGAGTCTTTCCTCTGGCATAAAATAATATGCCATGTAAACTTCAAAAACATGAATAAATTGATTAAAAATGATTTGGTAACTGGAATGCCAAAGAAAGAGTTTACAAGCAATGACCATTGTGTTGCATGCCTGAAAGGGAAGCAACACAAAATGTCTCACAAGCCAAAGGAAACCAACTCCATCACTACTCCCTTACACTTGTTACATATGGATCTGTTTGGCCCACCAGTGTAATGAGTCTAGGAAGGACCTCTTATTGTTTAGTGATCACAGATGACTTCACAAGATTCAGTTGGGTCTTCTTCCTTAGAACTAAGGATGAGACTCCTGAGATCTTGAAGAACTTCATTCTGAAAATTAAGAATCAATGTGATCGCAAGGTCAAAACCATAAGATATGATTAGGGAACAGAATTTAAAAACCAAATCCTTGATACATTTTGTGATGAAAATGGTATTTCAAGACAATATAGTGCTCCCAGGATTCCTCAGCAAAATGGTGTTGCTGAGAGGAGAAACAGGACATTTATTGAGGCTGCTAGAACCATGTTGTTTGACTCTAAACTGCCTATCATCTTCTGGGCAGAGGCTGTCAACACAGCCTGCTATGTGCATAATAGAGTTTTAGTAGTTAAGACTTATGGTAAGACTCCTTATGAACTATGGCACAAAAGAAGACCATTCATTGGTTTTCTCAGAACATTTGGATGTCCTTGCACCTTCTTGAATACCAAAGATCAAATAGCCAAGTTTGCTGAGAAATCAGATGATGGACACTTTGTTGGATACTCTTCTCAAGCTAAGGCTTATAAAGTATACAACCTCAGAACTAGAATAATTAAAGAGTCAGCCAATGTGACCTTCAATGAAAACACTCCCAGTGTTAAAGGGTCTTGTCCGGATTGGCTATTTGATCTTAATTTAGTTACAAACTGTTTTAACAAATCTTGTGAGAATGTTTCAGGATCTACAGATAATATATCAATAGGTGATCCTGACCCAAGATTTGAGCTGAGAAGACCAAACAAGAATACTACTTCAGCTCCAATGGTAACTAACCCTGCAAGTGAAGCTCCTCTCAGCACAAGCATGACAAATAGTGCTGATTCATTTGAGATGCCTTCAAATTCCAGCTTAGAGGCTCCAAATCGAGGTGAAGGAACTTCAAATGCAGAAGGAGATGGAGGTGGTGATAATGATCAGGAATTTCTTGATGCTGATAACCATTCCTTAGAAGACAACATTAATGATGTAACACACTCATTGGATCAAGCTTCTCTTGATAAGTGTGTTGATGTGGTGGGTAGCACTTCTTTGCCAGATCTAAATTTCTCTAACTTAGATCTCTCAAATCAACTTGCTATGATCCCTTAACTTAGGATCCACAAGTCACACCCCACCACAAACATCATTGGAAATGTTGACACATGGGTAAGAACAAGAGGAAAAACTCTTGACAGCCATGCTTGTCTATATTCTTTTTCTTATCCCAAATAGAGCTGAAGAAAGTTGATGAGGCTTTGAAGGATGGAAGCTGGATTGAAGCTATTCAAGATGAGCTGCTTCAAATCAGAAGACAGAAGGTGTGGAACTTATGCCTTCTTCCTCAAGGGAAAAGTATCATAGGAACCAAATGGGTATTCAGGAACAAGAAGGATGATAGAGGGATTATCATCAAGAACAAGGCTAGACGAGTTGTCCAAGGATACACTCAATAAGAAGGGATTGATTACACTGAAGTCTTTGCTCCAGTTGCAAGACTTGAAGCTGTAAGAATATTCCTAGCTTATGCTGCATCCATGGATTTCAAGGTCTACCAACTTGATGTGAAATGTGCTTTTCTCTATGGGGTGATTGATGAAGAAGTTTATATAAAACAACCACCTGGCTTTACAGACCCAGATCATCCTGATTATGTCGGCAAGCTTGATAAAGCTCTATATGGACTGCATCAAGCTCCAAGAAAGTGGTATGAGACACTATCAACATACCTCTGTTAACATGGATACAAAAGAGGTACTATTGATAGGACTCTCTTCATCAAAGAAATAGGGAATGACACACTGCTAGTTCAAATATATGTACATGACATCATCTTTGGTTCAACTAATCCAAAGCTCTATAAAGACTTTGAGATGCGGATGAAGAATAGATTTGAAATGAGTGCCATAGGTGAACTCTGTTTCTTTCTAGGAATTCAAGTGAAGCAGGTTGAAGATGGCATCTTCATTAGTCAGTCAAAGTATGTACAGGACATACTTACAAGATTCAAGATGACTGACTGTAAGGTTGCGAAGACACCCATAGCCAGAAACCACTCCTTTGGTCCTAATCTTGAGGGGGAGTGTGTTGATGAAAATCCCTTCAGGGCTATGATTGGGTCACTCATGTACCTTACTACTAGCAGGACTGATATTATGTTTGCCATATGTATATGTGCAAGATATTAAGCCAACCCCAAGATGTCACACCTAATCACTGTCAAAAGGATTCTCAGATACCTCAAAGGTGCTCCAAATCTAGGCCTTTTGTATTCAAAGAATTCAGACTTTAATCTGTATGCTTATACAGATAGTGACTATGGTGGCTGCAACATGACTGCAAAGTCCATATCTGGGGGATGTCAATTTCTTGGTGGAAGGATAGTCTCTTGGCAATGCAAGAAGCAATCTTGTGTGTCTGCATCAACTGCTGAAGCTGAATACATTGCTGCTGCAAGCTGCTGTGCTCAAGTGCTTTGGATTAAGAATCAAATGCTAGACTATGGGTTCAACTTCAAGGAGACTCCCATCCATATAGACAACAACAGTGTTATCTTTATTATAGAGAATCCTGTGCAGCACTCAAGGACCAAACACATCAACATCAAGTATCATCTGATTAGGGATAATTTTGAAAAGGGATTGATCAAACTAATCAAAGTTAACACAAATGAATAATATGCAAATCTGTTCACAAAGGCATTTGATGAAAAGAGATTTAAATATCTTGTATCAGTTATTGGGATGATTAACTTTGAATAGATTTTCTTTAATAACTTAATCAACTTTATTTCCTAAAACTGTGTGTCCTAAGTTGCCTATTAGATCACCTCATAAGCCCATTTCTCTTTGGAAGAAAACTAACTTTTAACTGATATTCCTTAGATTTGTGAAACTTTACCTTCAGAAGAACTCAAATTGCCTTTGGAAGAAATTTATGTCTTTAAATCATTTAACAGCTTATCTAAGATTTACCTTTGGAAGAAATTCTTGGAGTGTCTTCCGAAGCTTAAATTTGTATATAAGCATTTAAAAGTATTCAAAGAACAAATATCTTCCGAAAGCAACTAAGTATCGGAAGACGTGTTCACTTCTTCCGAAGCCAAATTTTCAAAATTCTTTGAAATATCTTCCGAAGCAAAAGTTGCCTTCGAAAGCTTTGCTACAAAGCTTCCGAAGCCAAAATTTCCGTCAGAAGTTTTATAGCTTTCAAGAAAACTAACTTTTTGGGCGCACTTTTTTAGAAGTAGGACCCACTTGCGGATTTCAAAGTTTATCTTTTTGTCATAACTTTGTCTCAAATCCACGACATAAATCTTCCAAACGGTTCTATTTCATCTCTCTACTCTCACTGATCCTTACCCTAAATTTACCCCCAAATTTCATCTTCTTCTTCCTTTCTTCACTTCAAAAGCTTGCTTAAATGGCCAACATTGATCATTGCAACGACCTTGTTTTTTCTATGCACCTACACAGGCAACACAATCAGGTTGCCCTGATACACTCTGAGAAGGATCCAAGCTTCTCAAATCTGTGTAGGTACCTTTCTTCATCGCACTACTTCACCTCCCTTACAATTGATCCTCCTCTCTATGAGGATCAGTTGCTTGAGTTCTAGAGGACCTGTCAAGAGGTCACCATGGACAGGGAGAAGGCACTGTCTGCTACAGTGCAGGGGAGGACAGTTTTCATCACTCTGGCCATCATAAACACCCATTTGCAGCTGGATGATGAAGTAGGTGAGCTATCCTTTTCCAAATCTACTGTCAACCACTCCTTTCAGTAGATGGGCTATGAAGGTGACTTCTCAGTCAAAACCTTCAGGAAGGGGAAGGTCTCATCTTAATGGAAATACCTCCTTCACGTCGTCATCCACAACCTTTCTAACAAGCATTAAGGATGGGATCAAGTTCCAGAAGACCTCTCCTTAATGGTACAAGGTGTCAAGTTCAGGTACTCTCAGTTTGTATATACTAATTTACTTTCAAACTTGGACTCCTTAGAGTACTACATGTTCCCTAGGTATGTTCAACACATTCTTAACTGTTAGTTAGGACTACAGTTGAGGGGAACATGTAATATTCTTAAAATAGGACAAATGAGGCCCGACATCTTCAAAATCTTAAAGAAGCCAACTGTTGGCTTCTCTGGGGTAGAAACAACCCTTGTCCCAAAAATGTTTGAGCTCATTGCTCAGGGTGAAAACCTAGCAGCACTAGCTAGTGTTGAACCAACACCCTGTAGAAGCCTCTTGAAGATTAACATTTAGTCTTTATTAGTCTTTGTATAGTTTTTGTCATAGTGTAGGGACTTATTGTGTAAATATATGTTTCCTTTTTTGTATTGATAGTATAAATAGCATAGATAAGGTATTGTGTAGGAAATGACCTAAAAAAATCACCTAAGTAAGCACCTTAGAAGCTCTTAGAACAGTAACGAATTGTAACTGTTTCTCTCTACACTTGTACTTTCTATGCATTCTATCAATCAATACTATGAATTTTTTGATATGTTTGTTTAGATTTGTTTACTTGTATTTGTTTGATTGAATTGTATCATAATATCATCACAGATTGATCCATTTTGATCCCATCAAATGGTATCAAAGCTGTTGGTTCATTGATTTGAGTTCTTCAAATTATCAAACTGTTGAATCACTTGAATCTGTGATTGATAAGCAATTCAATCAAACAATTGTTGATTTTAGTTGTGTTTCATCATTAGAAACATGAATTGAATCATAGTTTGCAGCTCAATTCGTTCAAAATCAGTGAGTTTGTTCAAATTAGTATGCGAACCTGTTCTTCATTTTCGAACTGAAATTTGATCAGAAAACTGACTTGTTGTTGTTGTTTGGTGAAATTGAAGATAAAGGACTGTTAAACGATCAAATTACTACCTAATTGGAGAAATTTAGGTCAAATCAACAAGTTTTGAAGAAATTCAGAAGATCTGAGTTCGTTTGAATCTGTTAAAGTTGGCGCATTAGGTTAAAACACAACTGAAAATTGCCCAAGTGTATAGGCGCTTGACAACTGTTCAGGTGTTTTACCACTGTTAAGGCATTTTTGGTCTTGGTGTTTTACCACTGTGGAGGAGCATTACAACTATTTGGTCACTTTGGAACTTTTCAGAAACTAAGGAATTCTAGGTGCATTACAACTGTGTAGGCGCATTTGAACTGTTTGGGCGTTTCTTCACCCAGGTGTCTGACAACCGTTTGGACATTTTACAACTGTTCAGGCGCATTTCAAGTTGGGCGTTTTTGAGAATTTTTCTAAGGCAATCCCTTAGACGTTTCAAAGTCAAAGTCAGAAGTTTCACAACTATTTGGGCACTTCATCACTATTCAGGCACATCACCTCAACACTTAGAAAATTTTCAAAATTTAAAAATCCAAAAATATTTTCAATTCATTTTTCAAATTCAAAAACTAAAAAAAAACAACAAAAACAAATATTTTTCTAAAATCAAAAATATAAAATGGTAAAGTCAGAAGATTTAGAGAACAGAGTTCCTAAGCTAAAAAACAGAGTTGATTTTAAGAACTGGTCTGTTAGATTGAAACATCACCATAATTCTATTGACACTGACTTGTGGAAGTCAATAGAAAGAGGACCTCATATTCCTATCACTTCAGATGGTCCTGATAGAGGGTTTGTCTACACTAAAGATTCTCCAGAACCATATCCTGAAGATGAGTTACAAGGTGATCATCTAAGGAATGTAAAGAATGACATTAAAGCCTATTCTTTGACGTGTAAAGGATTACCACTTGAAGTATTAACTAGACTTGATTTATATCAAACTAAATATACCATGTATAAAGCTTTGAAGATAATTTGTGAAGGTGGTAAGGAGATTCAAGATCTCAAGAAGCAGAAACTGAAGAGGCAGTTAGAGTTATTTGAGCATTTATCTGGTGAAACTATAAACCAAATGATAAATAGATTTGTGCAACTCACAACTGAGATGTCTACTGCTGGCATCAAAAATGTTCTCAAATATCTAAACTTCAAGCTTCTTAATGCTCTTCCATCCTCATGGAAACAAACTGTGACATTGTTGAAGCATACTGAAAAATTTCCTATGGATCTTGATCTGTTGATTGCAAAAATTGAGTTTGTGGAGATTGCTGAAAGCTCAAGAAACAATGATAGAGCAGCATAAATTACTCAATACAAGTATGTTACATCTCCAGCTAGCAAGAATGCCTTTATGGCAAAGAATGAGAGTTTACCAGAAGAAGAGGGTGATCTGTTTGTTGGAGCAGGATTCTTTACAGATTCTACATATACAAGTGCTCCTGCTTATGCAACACAGCCTCAACCTCAGTCTCCTCCTAAACCTCAAAGCTCTAAACCT
Source organism: Flaveria sonorensis (assembly GCA_025506505.1). Taxonomy (NCBI): domain Eukaryota; kingdom Viridiplantae; phylum Streptophyta; class Magnoliopsida; order Asterales; family Asteraceae; genus Flaveria; species Flaveria sonorensis. The sequence goes on along the minus strand of CM046435.1, from coordinate 27,953,956 downwards.
CAAAGTGAGACTCCATCTGTTAACTATGCTAAAACTAGCAAAGTTAAAGATGTCATTAACATCCTATTACAGGATGAAGAGTCCAAATATGCTTTTACTGCTTTTATGGCTAGTTTCCAAGCTTATTAATGTAGTCATTTAACTCAATTAGATTTTGTTTTGTAGGACTTATTTGAAATGGATCTAGATGATGTGGAGGAAATGGATCTAAACTGGCAGATGGTGATGATTGCATACAGGACTCAAAAACACTCTTATGTCAACAGGAACTACAAGCCAAGTGCTAACAAGACTGTTGGATTTGACAAGTCTAAGTCCAGGTGTTTCAACTGCAATAGCTATGGTCACTTTTCAAGGGAATGCAAATCTCCCAAAAACAAAGGAGGAAATAGTCAATCGAGTTCAAGCAATCAGAGGTTTCAACAATCATCTCAGAAGACATTCCAAAAGCCATACCAAAGCTTACCAATGCCTGAACTTAAAGATGACTCAAAAGCTTCTTTAAGAACTTAAGAAAGCTTTAGTAGTGAGCATCAAGGATGGATACGACTGGAGTGCATATGCAGAGCAGTTTACAGCTGACTTAACCTCTAGTTTATCTCTTATTACAGAAGTTCAAGGAGAAGATTGGTCAGAAAATAATGATCCAAAGGCTAAATATGATTCTGAGAATGAAGAAGAAGAATACGATTGGAGTGATAAATCTGATCCTAAAGAGGATTCAGAAGAAGTCGCTTTAATGGCACAATCAGATCAACCAAAGGTTAAAAAGTCATCTTCTAACTCTGAGACTTCTTCACCTAAATATCCTAAAATACCAGCTGAAGTAAGAGAAAAACTATGCACCAAATCTTACTTTGAACATGTAGAATATTACCGAACTTACTCTTATAAAATCTATAAAAAGCTTAAGCAAGAGGAATTAATGCACAATAAACTTAAAATTGATCACAAAATATCAGATGAAAAGATTATTTCTCTGCAAACTTCATGGAACAAAACTTTGAAAGAATTATAAATTGTTTCCAAACAACTTGAAGAAATGACTAAGAACTTGGAACAGGAGAAAATAGCACATGCTGCTACACAAGTTGATCTAGCAAAAGTAAAAAGCTCCAAAACGATTGTGGAACAACTGGTGAGTGAACAAAAGGATAAACAAAAAGCAGGATTAGGTTTTACTCACGAACCAATGCCTGAATCTATAACAAACACTCTACCAGAGGATTTTACACACATGATCACTCTCCTGAGAATAAAGCAAAACTTAAATCTTACCAAAACAAAAACAATAAGATTTCTGATAATGAAGAAGAGAAAATCAATGTTGAAATCTTTGAAGAAAAGGATACAGAAAAGATCAAAAACGATCATCCAATAAAAGTTAAATCATATGAACCACGACCGAAAAGTAAGAAAATTTTTGTTTCAAAAGAATCTGTGTTGGAGGAAGTAATCATTAAAAACAAAGATAAGGCAAAAAAAAAAGAAGAAACATCTGAAGATTCAAGCTCTTATGACCAAAAAGATCAAAAAGAGAAAGAAACTGACAAAGAATCTTCAACTAAGGATTTTAAATCTCAAATGAAATCAAGTTCCACAAAATCAAGGAACCAATGGAGAAGAAGAAAAATGACTAAAGCTAAAACTAATCAAAATAAGAGTCAAGAAAATCAAACAAAAACAACAAATCAAGCAAATAAATTTAAACCAATCAAATTTGTGTCTGTTGGTATGTTGAACATGAACTCAATTCAAGATGTTAAACAAACTCCTAAGAACAAATCAAACTCTGATCTGAAAACAGGTTCAGATTCCAAGACTTCCACTGTCGTTAAACGATTTGTGTCTAAGGAATCAAAGAATGAACTTCATATACAAAAGCTAAAACTAAATATGCAAAAGAACCAACTGTCAAATCAAAAGCAACAGATTAACGTTTTGACGCCTAAACCAAAACAAGGATCAAACATTGCGTCAACATCAAAAGTTAACAAATATTTGTTTAACACTCCACAGAAGTACTGCGAAATCTGTGACATGTACAATCACAACACTGCTGAATGTTACTTTAATAAGTACTGTCATATATGCGATATGAGAAATCACTCAACATCATAGTGTTATTTTAATAAGTACTGTACTTTCTGTGATGAATGGACTCATAATACATAAAATTGTTACTTTAGAAATAGTTCTCCAAGAAAAGGATTTGCTAGTGCATAATATAGCAAAGGTTATGTTAATCCTTAGTTTAAAAAGAATCAAACTGATGGTTTTCAAAGATTAACTAACCAACCTTCCTTAGGTTTGAGATCTTTTAAAAGAAATGATAATGTAAGACCAAAACAATACATTAAAGATCAATTCATTCCAAGGTTTGTGAGAATGAATGATAAAAATCTTGGAAATAAAAGTTTTTCAAAAATTGGTTATTCCAACGGTATGAATTATCTTAAAAATGATTAAAAATCTGTGAATAACAAAATTGGCAATTTCATTAAAAACAAGTCTGATGTGAACAAACTCCACTTAAACAATTTACTATCGTTGATAAGTTTGGAAAACCCAAGACCATCTCGGCTTGGGTAGATAACTCAACTTAATTTCTTTGTCTTGTAGGTATGCCCGAGAAGACCAATTAACACATGGTATGTGGAAAGCGGGTGTAGCTGGCATATGATGGGCAATCATGCCTTACTTTAAGATTTTAAGTTAAAAGATGGTACACACGTTGCCTTCGATGGTGATGCAGGAGGAAAAATCACAGGCGATGGAACAGTATCCAATGGGATAATAAGCTTTGATAAAGTCAACTTCTGCTCACAGTTGAGCTTTAAATTGTTAAGCGTTTCCCAAATTTGTGATAAATGTTATTCTGTACCTTTTGATGATTCTTTTTGCTACATTTTGAAGCCAAGTTTTTAGATTAGCAAAGATTGGGTAGTTGTTAAAGCTGTTAGGGATCGAGATGTATATAAGCTGGATATGTCTCAAGTTGATCCATCTACAGAAACAACTTGCCTTATTGCTCAATCATCAAATGACGAAAGTCAGCTTTGGCATAGACGTCTCGGATATTCCAACTTCAAGAATATGAACAAGCTTGTAGCAGGAAATCATGTTATCGGCCTTCCATCAAAGAAGTTTGCCACTACTGATCTCTGCTCAGCATGTTTAAAGGGGAAGCAACACAAAGCATCTTATTAGCCTAAGCAAATAAACTCAAATTCCAAACCTCTCCAGATGTTCGATATGGACCTTTTCAGACCAACCAACGTGAAGAGTATTGGAAGAAAATCTTATCATTTAGTTATCATTGATGACTTTACAAGATTTTCATGGGTTTTCTTTTTGAATGCTAAATCTGAAACGGCTGAATTATTAAAAGAATTCATCACAAAAGTTGAAAACCAATTAGAACAAAAAGTAAAAATAATAAGAAGTGATAATGGAATGGAATTTAAAACTACTAATATTGACATGTTCTGTGCAGAAAAAGGAATTGCTCATCAGTTCAGTGCTCCCAGAACTCCACAACAAAATAGAGTTGCTGAAAGGAAGAATAGAACTTTGATTGAGGCTGCACGATCCATGTTAGCAGATGCGAAAATTCCTATCACTTTCTGGGATGAAGCCATATCTACTGTGTGTTTCGTACAGAATCGTACTTTAATTGTGAAAGACAAACTGAAAACTCCTTATGAGTTGATGTTTGGCAGGAAACCAAACATAGATTTTCTTAAATCTTTTGGTTGTCAAGTTTAGATTTTAAATTCAAGTGATCATCTAGGAAAATTTGATTCAAAATCTGATGAAGGATTTTTCATTGGATATTCATCTGTTTCAAAAGCCTATCGAGTTTATAACTCTAGGACAAATGTTATACTTGAAACATTCAACGTTAAATTCCTTGAAAATTCTTTTCCATCAGTTTCAAATGGTCCAGCCATGTTATTTGATTTAGATTCATTGTCAAACTCTTTTCAATCTAACTTGTTTGATCAATCTAACTTGCTTGATTCTACAGGTAAGAAGAAACCTCAAGGAGATCTCGGTTCTTTCAGTGATGATTCAGATTCTGATGATATGGATGACTCAAGCCCAGATTATCCATTTTTCTCTTTTGTCAAAGATTCAATAATTCGATTTGAAAATAATGATGATCTCTCTCAACAAGATGAAGATCATTCCGTTTCAGAAAATCAGGAACTTTCACAACCTATTCCTAATGATGGTATAGAAATTGTACAACCTGAGTCTGGAACTTCATCCATTTCTGGTGATGTAGTTGACACGGGTAATCTTGATTACTTTATCAACTCACCGACTCAAGTTCCTAATTTCAATCTACATTCTTTGAACCTATTGCATCAGCTTTCTAACTTGAACCAAACCAATCTGGATGTTCATGTTCAAGGGAATGAGATTCCAACATCTCGTATTCACAAGAACCATCCAACGTCTCAGATTATTGGTCCATTGAATGAGAGAACAACAAGAAGTAAATCAAAACAAGCAAATCTTTGCTTATACTCGTGTTTTCTTTCTCAAATTGTTCCTAAAAACGTTACCGAAGTGTTAAAGGACAATAGTTGGATTGAGGCTATGCAAGAAGAATTATTGCAATTCCGCAAACAAGAAGTGTGGAATCTTGTGGATTTACCTGAAGGAGAAAATGCCATAGGCACAAGATGGTTGTTCAGAAAGAAAACAGATGATCAAGGAATTGTTATTAGAAATAAAGCAAGACTCGTTGCATAAGGATACACCCAATAGAAAGGAATAGATTATGATGAAGTATTTGCTCCAGTTGCAAGACTTGAATCAATTTGTGTCTTCCTGGCTTATGCATCATTCAAGAGATTCAAAGTGTATCAAATGGACATTAAAGGTGCATTTTTGTATGGTCCAATCACCGATGATGTGTTCATAAAGCAACCTCCGGGTTTTGAAGATTCGGAATTTCCTCATCGTGTGTACAAGCTTAGCAAAGCTTTGTATGGACTCCATCAAGATCCAAGAATCTGGTATGAAACATTGTCACAACACTTAATCCAACATGGATACACGAGGGGGAAAATCGATCCGACTCTGTTTATCAAGAAGGATGCTGATGATCTTTTATGTGTACAAGTGTATGTTGATGATATCATATTTTGTTCTACTAGTCCAAAATTGTGCAATGAAATTAAAGAAATAATGAAATCTCGATTTCAAATGAGTTCTATGGGAGAAATAAATTTCTTTCTTGGACGTCAAGTCAAGCAATCTGCAGATAGAATATTCATAAATCAAGAGAAGTTCATTGACAAACTCTTGAAGAAATTTATACTGCAAGATTGTCATTCCATAAGAACTCCAGCTGACGTAAATTCCAAAATTGAGCCTGATCCAAAAGAAAAATCCGTAGACCAAACTTTATACAGATCTATGATTGGTTCATTGATGTATCTTACTGCATCTATACCTGACATAATGTATGCTGTTTGTGTCTGTGCCAGGTGTCAATCAGACCAGAAGGAATCCCACTTAATTGCTGTCAAACGCATATTCAGATTTTTCAAAGGAAAACTGACTTTAGGGTTATGGTATGCTTATAAAGGAAACTTCGAGTTATATGGGCATACTGATAGTGATTATGGATAATGTTGTCAAGATAGAAAATCAACTACGGGTGGTTGTCAGTTTTTAGGACCCAGATTAGTCTCATGGCAATGTAAGAAACAAACAAATGTCTCCATTTCAATCGCAGAAGCTGAGTACATAGCTGCTTCAGTAGGATGTTCTCACATCCGTTGGTTACAAAACCAACTGCTAGATTATGGGTTCAAATTTCTTAAAACTCCAATTTACATTGATAACACTGCTGCTATATTAATTACAGCTAATCCTGTCCAACATTCAAAAACAAAACATATCGAGATTCAATATCATTTTCTCAGAGATAACTCTGAAAAAGGTTTAATCATTCTGATTCAAATTGCAACTGAAAAATAGTTGGTTGACCTTTTTACTAAAGCTTTCTTACCAGGACGGTTTGAGTATTTAGTAGAGTCAATTGGTCTTATTAACTACGTTTAAAAACTTGTTTTTGAGTATTTCAATAAATTAAGTCTACATATGATCAGAACCCTTCCTTACTTGAATAGGACATAACAAGAGAAACTGTCAAAGTTAATTGCCTGATTGTATTTTATATGTGTATGTTTCTTAGACAAAGCAAAACCAAATACAAAAATTGAAAATTGAAAAATCAAAAGATAAAAATATAAAACAAAAACTACAAAAATAGAGTTTTTCTTTGTTAATTCATTATTTAGGATGAATCTGTCTTTGCAATATGTGAGAAATGATAGATACATTAGTATGATCAGTTGCATACTTCACTCGATAATAAAGTCTGACGTGATCAGATATGATGTGCAAGTAAGTTCATGCAATTAGACTGACTTAATTCATTATTTAGGATGAATCACTCATGCATTCATGTCTGTCTATCTTAGCACTAATGAGTAGTGTTGATTTCTCAAATTGATTGCTTGTTAAGAAATAATCTCACACCTGGCGGTGATATGAATAACCATAGAGCTCTAATTATTTAAAGCATCTAACACTTCTCTGTTATGAGTCATCATAGACCCGAAGTGATGAGATATCCTTTGTTGTAAGTGATTATAGACCCGGATATTCTCACTGACGCAACAAGATGCCAATGTGCACAAACACCAAATGAGATCTGGTTATAGTATATGTCAGGTTAACAAGTTGAGAACATTGACTTCTTGCATATCTTTATGAGAATTAACCTCTCTAAGGCTAAGTGTGACTGCATAATGTCATATCTAATTGTACCTTAAACAATCCAATAATTGAAAAAGTAAGTGTACTGAATATCTTGCTAAATGCACTCATTTTCTGTCCTTAGATCTTGTGTCTCCTTTACTACAGAAATGCTGACCTGGAACACACTTGATCAGGATTTATTCACTGTCTGTGACTATCCATCATTTTTTTATTTCAATGTGCTGATCTTAATTGATATGATCTCACTGCAGACATTGATTCAGTTGTAAATATTAGATTTTTATTCTGCTTTAATTTTGATTTTTGCATGTTTTCTGTGTGCAGGCATATTAACAACAATTAGTATGATGTTCTTGTGACAAATTCAAGAAACTTCTATGTTTTGGTAAACTTAAAAGTTTAGGGGGAGTAAAAAGAGTAAAAAGTAAAGTGTCAAAGAGAAAATTATTCAATTTCAAGATATGAAAAATCAAAATTTAGTGTTTTGAATGGAAATGATGAAGCTAAAAAGTTCAAGCATGTGTGTGTTTGACATAATGTAAATATGAACTTAAAAAACATTTTAAAGTGGAAAAGCTTCTTGCAACATTGTAATATGAGATTATTTGTTAAAATTAGAGACTAAAATGACGGGAAATTGTTTTTGAATAATTAATAACAAATATAAAAAGGTCAAAACATAAAATTATCAAAAATAAAAATAAAAGTTTGAAATGTCAAAAGTTCAAAATTGAGGGTCAATTATGAAAAATTTGGGTGAAAGTCAAAATTTGACAAATTGTTTAAAAAAATTAGTATATGAACAGTACTAATGTGTTTAAACAGTGTTCAGGTGGAATACTTGAAAATTACAAGAGTGTTACTCATGAAAGTTATCTGATGCGCCTAAACAGTGTTCAAAAGTCCAAGTAGGAGCATGATGATTTTTTTTAGAATCAGTACAAGTGTTGGACGTTTCAGACAACCTCATGCTTCTAAACAATTGTCATGCGTCTAAACAATTGTCATATGTCTGAAATTTGGTTTAAGTGTTGGGCGTTTCATCCAAAGTCATGCGCCTGCACAGTACCAGACTTTTAAGAGTTGGCGTATCAAGTGAAAAATTACCAAGTGTTGGGCGTTTCAGCAAGACTCATGTGCCTGAACAGTGCTTATGCATCTGAAGAGTGCTCATGCGCCTAAGCTCATGTGCACAAACAGTGCTCATGCGCCTAAATGTGAAAATCTTCATGCGCACAAACAGTGCTCATGCGCCTAAGCTCATTAGCACAAACAGTGCTCATGCGCCTAAGCTCATGAGCACAAACAGTGCTCATGCGCCTAGAAATTTCACTTAGTATAAATACAACACTTTGTGATTTCAGTCGATTCATTCACTCAAAATACCCTGTTCTCTCACACCCGACTCTTGATTATCTTTAATTATCAGATTATGATTGATTTAAGTTCTAAAAGTGCATTCAATAGTGAGTATTACTGATTATAAACATAAGTTCTTGAACAAAATCACACAAATCACACAAATTTCATGTTTAATGGTTGAATTTGATGGGGCGTTTCTATGCTATACGGGCGTATGAACCCTAGTCATCTAAAATATTTGAAATTGTTGAATAAAATGGATATAAGAACTAAAATTAATGAGTAATTGTTAATATAAACTTGATTTCGAGCATGTTGATACATTCAAATCAGTTGTTAATCGAAATTGTTCCTGATGATGAATGTTTATCAGTCGAATGTTGAAGATGAACAGTCAAATTTGAATTTTTTTAATAAAATGAAAAATTAATCATAAAATCATGTTAAAATCTGTTTTTGATAAGAATTTATTGAATTAATGTGTTTTATACCACTTTCATACTAACTTGAATGCATTTTGTTCTTGAACATACCATGTAAATACTTAGAATTTTTTTAAGTGCATGTTAGATTAAAAATTGATAAAACATATTAATTCTTTAAAATTTCAATAAATTTCATGGATTTTAAGTGTTAAAAGTCAAAGTGTCTAAATCTCTTGTTTCAAATTTTTGCAGATGGCTGAGTTAAAATTTGAGCCAAAGCATAATGTGGCAGCTTTACTAAATAAAGAACTATAAGAGGCTGTTAGCTATGAAGAAATGATTAGGTTCTTGTTGAGAACTAAATATGTATATGCTATGTGCTATCAACCAGTCATATATGCAAGATTGATAAAGAAGTTTTGGAACACAGCCACAGTTGAACTCAATGATAATGGTAGAAAGGTTGTAAGGGGATTTATTACTAATGAGAGAATGATTGAAGTTTCTGAAGACTCAATTAGAGAAGCATTAAGGTTGGGACATAATGACCCAGATGATTTAGCTAAATTATCTTTCAATGAATATAGAGAAACATTTATGGCTATGGGTCACCCAGACCATTTCCCCAAGAAACAATTCTTCAGAGCACGAGTGTATAATCATTGGAAGCTACTGTGTTATATCTTTCAGCACTGCATGTCAAAGAGAAGTGCAGGATGGAATTCTTGTCCCGTTGACATAACATCTCAGATTGCAGCTCTTGCAACAAATAGAAGGTTTAATATGTCAAAATGGATTCTAAATGGTTTTATTTTCAATCTGGAGAAAGGAATCAGGAATAAGTACTTGATATATCCTAGATTCTTACAAATGATAATTAATGAAGAGTATCCAGACATTCATGTTCATGGTTTTAGTGGAGAGACAACGATACTGGAGCATATGTCAGAAATTTCTTATAAAAGACTTGCTATGATCACAGGTGCACAAAATGTACCCATGTTTGAATACATGAGAAATGTTGCTAATGATGAGGTGGATATTACTATAGATCACTTTCATTTGACTGAGGAAGAACCAATTGATCCAAATGAACTTATTGAAGAATTACCTCAAGAACCTTCTGATGATGAAGATGAAGGAGATTATGATGAGAATGATGATGATGAAAGTTCAAGTTCTTCTGATGATGATGATGATAATAATGATGGTGGTAATGATGATGATGCAATGGAAGAAGTTCATGAAGATGTTGTTCATGAATCTGAACATGTTGATGATGATATACATGAAGCTGAACAGGTTGAAGGTGAAAATGAAAATGAATTAACTATTGAAGAGATCATTGAGATGATTAAAGGAAATGTTGAAGCTAATATTCAATAGGACACTGAAAATGTTCAAGATTTTGAAGTTTTTGAAGCTGAGATTCAAAATGATTTTCAACAAGATGTTCATATGGCTGAAGAAACAAATGTTCGAAAAATCATTGATGATTTGAAAAAAGAAAACTCTAAGCAATTGAAGCTTATTGATGAATTGAAAGAAGAAAATGATAAGCTGAAAGAAGATTTACTAAAGAAAAATCAAGTGATTGCTGAACTTGAAAAGGATAAAGAAGCAAATGTTCAAAATTTTGAAGTGATGCTTAGAGATTATGATATTAGGGAAGAAAAATTTAAGAAGTTGAAAGAAAGCCATGATTTATTGAAAGAAGAATTTGAGAAATTGAAGGAAAGTGCAAAATCTCCATCTCCTGAAGTGATGATTATATCTGAAGTAACTCCAATAAATGTTAAGAAGATATCAGAAGTAGATAAAGGTAAAAGGAAAATTGATGACATTGATGTATCAGTTTTACCTGAATCATCATCAAAAGTGCAAAAGATTGTTGATGAACCTGCACTTGAAGAAGAAGGAGAGTCTGAAACTCAAAAGAAGATAGAAGCTCTTGATGACATAGACTTAGAATTCGATGATGCATGGTATGATAAAGTACTTGAAGATGAAGATTTGGTTGAAGCAAATTATTCTCCTATTGAAGAATCTACTGAAGTCATTCCTATGGATATTGAAGATAACTATAATTACTTATCAGGATGAAGTATAATAGAGTATTTCTTGATGGATTGACAGTATCTCAAATTAACAAAGAATACGAGAAGTGCATAACTGCTGAATCAAGTGCTCCTGTAGATCCAAACGAGATTATTGTTGAACATGGTGAATGGAATCCTATTAGTGAAAGTATCAATGTTGATGAACTTTCAACTTCTGAATTGCACCATTCCAGATCCAAATGATATGAATGTTACTTCTTTAAGGACATGGTTACAATCACGTAACTATCCAAGGAAGAAGCTTAATAGATTACAAGCAGAGTTTGTTGGGTTCAACAATTGATAAACTAAAGCTTTCCAAACCACAATCAATGCCAACTGAAGATCTCATTGTACAAGTTTAGAGACCAAGTTGATAAACAGAACAAAACAAACACAAGACAAAGTTAACAAGACAAAGTCAACATCAAGACCACAAGAAAAGTCAAAATTAGGTCATGATGTATAGACATTATAAATAGAACCACTAGAGCCACTTGTAATGTGTGGTTATTGCAAAGTGTGTGAGTTGCTTGTAGTTCTTAAGTGTGTGTTTTTCATGGTGTAAATCACCACCCAAGGAGAATTTCTCTCCTTTGGGTGGGTTTGATGTTCATCCATCTTTGTATATGTTCCTTCATTGTAATTTGTTATTCAACATCAATGAAATCATAACATTATACGTTACACACACGTCCTTGTTCTTCGATTCACACACTTCCACCGTCTTTAATTTTGAATTCTCGGATCTGAAAAATACATGAATCCTAAGATCCAAGCTCAACGAATCTGAAATATTGATTCAGCAAAGTCATTGAGAAATTTGGTGAGGAGTTTCCAAGAGACTGAGAAACAAACTAATAGATGATTGTGCTTGATATAGATAATCCTCAATATCTTGAGATCACAATACGAACAAGAATCTTGACTCCTCAAGAAATAAAGAATATGGAGCTAATCAGAAGTGGACATAAGAGAAGGAAAGAGTTAATAAAGTTATTCCCTGAGAATGAAAAACAAACTTATGAAGTGTTAGCGAGCAAAAGCAATTATGGAACAAAGCTTGAACTGCTGGTGATCTAGTTAGAAACATTTTGCAAAAATGCCAATCAATTTCTTAATTGCTCAATGCAATGATTGTGCCAGATACTACAAAGAATGTGAAAATAGTAGCATGGAAGTATGATGAGGTGTTTGATGCATTTTTTATCAAACTTGTAAATGCTATTTGTGATGTTTATCATTTTTACACGAGCATCATAGCCTTACTAGTGCAAGATTTGAAGGAACTGAATAAGTTGCCTTTGATAAATCCATCAAAATCAAATCGAGGAGAAAATTTTGTTAAACTCCTGAATGTAGGTATGACAAGAATGGAGTCTTATCTAAAAACAAGATGTGATCAAGAGGATAAACAATACTTTCAGTCTTTCAAAAGTAAATGAAAAATTGCTGAGAATCCGGAAGAAGAAGAAAGGTTTTTGGATGCTTATAGTGATCAATTTTTTGAAAAAGTCACTACACCTGGATTGAAGGTGATTGATGGTTCACAAAAGACAAAACCAATTTTGAGATGGTTTTATAATTCAGATACTTTTGAGTTGAAATTAGTTCGGAACCTTGATGATTAGGATAAAGATATGATCTCATTGTTTGGTGTATTTGAGCTTAAACTGCTACATCCGAGCTACATTTCATTTTTGTCTGTTCAAGAATTTGATAAAGTATCTTCTGAAGAGGCAGAGAATGATCAAAAGTATTTCATGTCAATAATCAAAGTGATGAACGCTGCCATGGAAAGAATTTCTCTGAGAAAAGCTCTTGCATATGCAAACATTGTGAAGAAAGATATAAATGGGATTGAGTTCATGAGGATCTCAAGCAAAGGAGTGTTCAAAATCTATTCAAAACAATATCCAAACCCAATTGAACTTTATGCTAATATTGATATTGCAGGTTTGTCGAAAGAAACATTGGAGATAATGAATCAAATGGAGATAAAGACTAATCCATCAAAGTCAGAACAAGGAGTACTTGCAAGCAAATTCAAATTAGTAATTTCCAAAGCTTTGTCTGAGTTGAAGCTATACAATGAAAAACCGATGTTTAAGATCAAGGAGGAACCCGAAGATTACTTTGAAGTATGAAGACAAAGAGAAAAGAAAAGAGAAAAGATTAAAGATTGAAGACAAAAGACTGAAGACTGAAGATTGAAGAAGATCAAAGATCAGAAGATAGAAGATTGATGAATTTGAAGACTAAAGACAATGTCAATCTTAGGGGGAGTATTGAGAAGCCTCTTGAAGATTAACATTTAGTCTTTATTAGTCTTTGTATAGTTTTTGTCATAGTGTAGGGACTTATTGTGTAAATATACGTTTCTTTTTTGTATTGATAGTATAAATAGCATAGATAAGGTATTGTGTAGGAAATGACCTAAAAAATCACCTAAGTAAGCACCTTAGAAGCTCTTAGAACAGTAACGAATTGTAATTGTTTCTCTATACACTTGTACTTTCTATGCATTCTATCAATCAATACTATGAATTTTTTGATATGTTTGTTTAGATTTGTTTACTTGTGTTTGTTTGATTGAATTGTATCATAATATCATCATAGATTGATCCATTTTGATCCTATCACACCCTCCACCTCTCAACCACCTCAAACACAGCCTACCATCACCATTACCTACGGGAGGAAGTGGAATCTCGAGCTCCCACTTCCCCTGAGGAGCAGACCACTCCCATCTTTCAAACAATCAGTGCTGAGGTTCCTCATGCTCAGCCTGATGAGCTCACAACCCCACAAACAGCCCTAAGCCATCACTCTGAGTCTCAACACTCTAGTGATCAACCTTCTGGGGAAGGCTACCATCCCCAACCCATTGATCTAAATCGCCCTATTCCCAACCTTGACTTCTATTCTAATGAAGATTTGGGCTTTAGTGAGTACCATAAGTCTCTCCTCTTTTCCCACACTCAAGGAGAGATGAGTACTCCTGCTTCCCCCATCTCTAGCCCACATAACAACCCCCTACTGAGGTGGATAGTCCTGAATCTATTCAGGAAATCCATATGGCAGAGGCTAACACCTTTGCAAGTGATAACATTACTAGGACCTCTACCATGGCAACCCAGCCTCTTGACACTTCTCTGGAAGTTTTCTTTAAGCAGGGGAAATCCAGCAGCCAAGAAACCTATGCTGGTGGTGAGGAAGAAGACTTAGGTTCAATTCTCTCATTCCCCAATGATTTTTCATCTGAAGATGAGGGGAGTCTGCAACAAAAGGTGCACAAACTTTCACATCTTTGCACCTATTTGTTTCAAAGATAGCTCACCTGGAATCTCAGGTGACTATCTTATAGAAGAGGGTCAATGATTAGCAACTTGAGATCCGATCTCAAGGGCAAGATGGCTGAGAGACCCATAAGGATAACTCATCCAGGTCCACAAGAACCTGTGGATGTCATGGATCATTCTCCCAGCTCACCTATGCAAGAAGGTGATGCTACCAAAAAGGGGGAGGAAATTCTGACAATCACAAAACCTGGGAGTTCTTCCTAGAGTATGGACATAGAGGAATCACCATCCTCTCTTGCTGTTGTTCATACTCAGCAACCTCCTCTGGACAGTGATCTGAACTTGCTCATCCAACAACTGTTTGAGGAGGGAATACCAAGAGCAATGTCTACCCCTTTTGAGAACCCAATCTGGGGTTGGGTGTATGCAGCAATAGGAGAGCTCTTGTGATCTCTAGAGCTCAGGGTCAACTAGAAGTTCTCATCATTTCACACCTAAGTTTCTATGAGAGCATCAACTTGGTAGATCTGCCACTTGTTAACCCAAGAAATAACAAACAAGCAGCAAGATTGGAAGAAAGAATCCAAGACAGGGTGCTAGAGGAGTTTAAATTGAGATCAAAATTTTATACACAGAGGCTAGTAGGTGAGATCTTTGGACAACTGGATGTTGAGGTAGACCCAAAGATTAGCTTGGAAGGGAAAACCTTGACTGAAGGCCTAGAGGTTGAACCTGTGAACGTTGAGACAGGATCTCCCTCTGTACCCATTACCCTTAGTGAAACGCCAGCTCATGATGGTTATTGACAACCTCTCGCTGGCCAGAGCTTGACAGCTGAACCAAGCAATAAAGGCCAAACCTCTCTCCAGCCTGAGTCACCAACACCTGTGGATGAAAAATGCAAAAGGAAAATGACTCCTGAGGAGATTGAGGAGGAGCAGAGAGAGAGAAAGAGGAAGCTAAGGGGAGAGAGTTCAAGTTGTTCCCCAGGGATTATGGAAGCTGCAATCAGGGCTGGACCCAGGCTAAACACTCAGGAAGATGAGTTAAGGGCAGCCAGGCTAAACTACCTGGGAACCATAAACTATAATGTTGATGAACTCATCTCTGTCCCCTTAGATGAATTGAATGAACTGGTTGACATAGAGTTGTCAAAGGAGAGGAAGGAAGCAAAGGATGCAGCATTACTCCTCAAGAACAAGGAAGAAATGAGGCTGAAAAGACTCTACAAGAACATTCCTTTCCTCTCCCTAATTCAAGAAAGTCCTGAGCCAGAGACTGTGGCTACTGAACAACCTCAGGTAGCAACTGAAGAAGAAGGACTAAAGATGATCAGCTACCTGAGTGCCACAGGTCTCTATCAGGCAGATGCACTTCTTCCCTTACCATCTGAATACATATTGTTTGAATACAATAAGTAGATGGAAGAAAAAGCTAAAAGCGAATAACAAGCTGAAAAGAAAAAGTTAAGGGAAGAAGCTGCAAAGTCAAGGGCCATCATCCATAAAAGCCAAAAGAAGTCTGCTGACGGACAAAGGATGATAAGCTTCTTGAAGCTGTATGGATTCTCCGGAAGGAGGCTTGGCCCTATGTCTCTATCCATAATAGATGAGCATATCAGGGTAATCAAGTAGAAAATAAAGAAGGGAGAGTTGGTGGACTTGCATTCTCCACCAAGTCTAGCTCAACCTGAAGTTGAGGTGAAGGTTGAACCTACTGAGACAACACAACCTGAACCTGGATTTTCATCACAGCCAACTTCATCTTCTGATCCACAGCAGGGTCCTCCTCACTCTCCTTTTGAACTTGTGGGAGAGGAGATTCCAACTGAGGGGGACTCAACTAAACAACCTGGTACTCAAGACCAGTCCCCTCAGTTAAAATCATCAGGGAGAAGAGAAAGGATGGCCAGAAGATCAACCTCAAAGAGAAAAAGAAGAAAGACATCCACCTCCCAACCTCAAGATAAGTCAGAGCATCCTGAGGGAGTGCATGAAGAGGTCTCTCAACAAACTCCAATCATAGTAGAGATTAGGAAGGCACGCATGTCTATTCCTCAAAAGACAAATTATGTCATGGTTTTATGATGAAGATCAAGACAGATGGTATGTCATAAGAGATTAGGAAGGCACGCATGTCTATTCCTCAAAAGACATGCTCAATCTTCCTCTGCATGATCTCTTTGACATGAGAAGGTTTTATGTTAGTCTAAAGGATCCAGACCTAATGATGAAGAAAAGTAAGCTGAGGATCCTAATATGAACTATCAAAATCTGAAGAACTTCCCAGTTTTCGTAGCATCAGCCTAGGGGAAGTTTGTAAGATCATTTGAAGATTATAAGGCTGATGCAACCAACAAGCCAGAACAACCAAGTCTTCCATGCATGCACTAAGGAACAAAGATGAACTAGCTTTGGAAGTCTTACACTCTTAAATATGTCTATGTGTAAGATCTTTCGAAGCTAACAGTTCAGAAGGAGTTACTTCGGAAGTTTCACACTCAAACAGAAAAATATTCTAAGTGTGAAATCTTTCGAAGCCAAAGACCATCATATTCCAAAGCCAAAGATGAAATCTTCCGAAGCTTCAGAGACAAAGTCTTCCGAAGCTGTGAAGACTGATTTCTTCAGAGGATAGAGAAAATATGCTTTCTCTGAATCAACTTTTGATAAAGCTGACACACTCTTCGCTGCCTACTCTGGTGGTTCACTTACTTTACACAAGTTGGTGAAACTTCCATGCTTTATCAAAAAGTAGGAATCGTCTTTGTCTGTAACTTACTTTACTTGTGTCTGTGGACTTTTTGTATTAGGAAAAGTCAGTGAGCTATGGCATGTCATAGTCACTAGTCAAAAGGCAATCTGCCTTTTGACTTTAGATTGATCTTGTTGTCTAGATTAGTCAAATCTCAACTGTCTTTACATGTAAGTGATGGTTGTAAGTTGTAGTATAAAAGTGTCTCAGGTTCTTGTAATTTCTTTATGCTTTGTAACACTTGTAAAAGAACTTGAGATCAATGTACAACATCCTTGAAAACCAATCTTGTGTTCTTGTGTTATTCTTAGTTCGGTCTCTTTAATAATTTGTCTTCTTAGTATCATCTGTCTCTAGTTACCAATTCCCTATTTGAATTGTAAAGTGATCTAAGATCTCTCCTTAGCGTGAAACTAAGTGTTAAGTACCCTTACCCGGTCCTACAATTTGGTATCAGAGCCAAAGTTTAAGAGAAATGGGTAAATATTTTCAAAACCTAAACTTAAACTGAGAATGGGACTGAATGGAAGGATGCCAGCCCCAGTAGCTACGTGCCATCATGAAATTTATTTTTCTTAAGGTTAACCGGTATTATGTGCATGTGCTATATGATTTTTTTTGGGGGATGAAGAGTAAAGTTAGTGGCTAATCACAACGGGCCACTGTAATTAGGGACTTACTATACTTGACATAATCCGAGCTATTACATTGAATGACCATGTTGGTGTTTGAATCTTATAGTGTTTAGAGGATGGCGGGTGGTATATCTACGAAGGCTTCTCAAGGAGTGTGTAGGGTGGTCGTGGTGCTAGGCCACGTGTCACCGGGAACAAGACTAAGGCTGCTGAGACAGCTCCTGCAGAGCCCGAGCTTCATCACCCAGAAGGCGGTGATAAGAGTGCTAATTTGAGTGCCCTCTGTGAAGGAGGCAGTTGTGGAGGAGGTTCATCAGGTCATGCAGACGATCCTGCCATCTGTGGTGACCGAGGTTATTCGTGTTGTGAGGGAGGATGAAAAAAAAGTGAAGGAGGAGAGGAGGAGGACCGTTGGGAGAGGTTCAGGTGAAGGGGATCAACCAGAAACTGAGATGGTTGTCTCCAGTGACGAAGATGAAGAGGAAGCGGTGAGGAAACCGCCAAGGGGTGTAGTTATGGGGCATTCCAGAGATGCAAACCCCTAACTTTTGATGGGAATGGTAATGCTGCTACTGCTCACTGATAGGTGAGGGAGATGGAGGTAGTGCTTGATATCAGTGAGTGTTAAGAGGATCAAAAGGTGAAGTTTGCTACCCACTCATTCATGGACTCGGCCTTATGCTGGTGGGACAACATTGTCTAGGCCGAGGGTAGCAGGGCGATTGGGAGGATGAGGTGGAGTGAGCTAAAGAAGCTGATGATTGAGGAATTTTGTCCTCATAGGGAGCTCGATAAGATTGTGAGAGAGTCTTACAGATGGAGGCAGGAACCATGACACACCTGCAGTATACTACCAAGTTCAATGAGATGGCAAGGCTGGTGCTGGATCAGGTGACGCCGGTGTCAAGGAAGATCAAGAAGTATATTCAAGGTTTGCTGGCAGACATCCACAGGCACATGATCGCCGCCCGGCCGAGTAATTTTAGGTCGGTGGTTGATCTGGCAGGGAGGTTGTATGATGAAAGAGAGGTGGCAGTGGTAGAGGTGAATAAGAAAGGTAATGGTGACAAAAATTGGAAGGGAAAAGATTTGGTAGTGGTGGTTTCACCCCCAAAAGCAAAAGGAAAGAATGGATGACAGGAGGATGGTGACGTAGGTACTGGGTCAAGGATGTGTAACAGGTGTGGGAAGGAGCATGCGGGAGAATGCAAGTGGGGATCAAATCTCTTCTTCAAGTGAGGGAAGCCCAGTCATAGGGCAAGGGATTGTGGAGTGACGAGGTGCTATAATTGTGGTGAGACTGGGCATATGAGTAGAGATTGCAGGAAGCCGACGGCTGAAAGTTCTGGGGGCAAAGAAGGGGACCGAGAAGGATGGGCAGGGAGCAAAATCCAGAGCATTCACGATGACCCGGGAGGAGGCTAGGGTGGACCCCGATGTCGTGTCAGGTACGTTCCTAGTAAACCAAACTTGTGCCTCTATACTATTTGATTCTGGTGCTAGTAAGCATTTTATTTCTGCTGCCTTTTGTGCTAAGTTGACTCTTAGGAGTAGAAAGATTGATGAGCCCTTTGATGTAGAAACTGCCATTAGTAAGTCTACTAGGATTTCTGATCTGATACAGAATTATGACATAGAGTTGGAAGGCCATAGGTTCTCTGCTAAATTATTCGTGATGCCACTAGGCGGATTCGATGTGGTTCTAGGGATGGATTGGTTAGCAGTCTATGAGGCAAATATTGTGTGTCGCAAGAAGATGATCTGATTGACTGCGCCTGATGGGAGTTCAATGATGATCTATGGTGATCGAGTTACTACGGTTTCGAAGGTGATTTCGATGGTGGTGGCAGAGAAGTGCATGAAACATGGATGTAGTGCCTTCCTGGCTTACGTGAAGGATATGGATGCGTTAGTACCACAATTGTTTGACGTACCAGTTATGTGTGACTTTCCAGACGTGTTCCCAAAGATTTACCAGGTGTGCCACCGGACTGTGATATCAAGTTCCAGATCGACTTGATACCTGGTGCTCAACCTGTTGCCAAGGCATCGTATCAATTGGCTTCGTCTGAGATGAAGGAACTGATGGTTCAGTTGCAAGAGTTGTTGGACAAAGGGTTCATTCGACCAAGTATCTCTCCTTGGGTGCTCCGGTCTTGTTTATAAAGAAGAAGGACGATTGTATGAGGATGTACATCAACTACCGTGAGTTAAACAAGTTGATGGTGAAGAATCGGTACCCACTACCTAGAATTGATGACTTGTTTGATCAGCTCCAAGGTGTCAGTTGGTTCTTAAGGATAGATCTCTAATCTAGTTACCATTAGTTGAAGGTGAAGGAGCAGGATATCCCTAAAACAGCTTTTCGCACGTGTTATGGACACTACAAGTTTCTCGTTATGTCTTTTGGTCTAACTAACATGCCAGCTGCCTTTATGGATTTGAGGAACCGGGTGTGTCGACCGATGTTAGATAAATCATTGATTATATTTATCGATAATATCCTGATTTATATGAAGAGCGAAGAAGAGCATGTCGGTCACATTCGTAAGGTATTGGAGACACTTAGAAGAGAGAAGCTGTATGCTGAGTTCTCCAAGTACGCTTTCTGGTTGCGCAAGGTTCAGTTTTTGGGTCATATGGTAAATTCCGAAGGGATCATGGTAGACCTGCAAAGGTGGAGGCGGTGATGCAATGGAAGACTCCAAAGACGCCATCCGAGATCCGCAGTTTCTTAGG
Source organism: Flaveria sonorensis (assembly GCA_025506505.1). Lineage (NCBI taxonomy): Eukaryota > Viridiplantae > Streptophyta > Magnoliopsida > Asterales > Asteraceae > Flaveria > Flaveria sonorensis. The sequence goes on along the minus strand of CM046435.1, from coordinate 27,933,833 downwards.
TTTAGCGGGCTATTACAGGAGATTCATCCAAGACTTTTCCAAGGTAGCCTCACCATTGACCAAGCTGACCCGCAAGGATGTGAAGTTTGTATGGGGTTTGGAACAGCAGAAGGCTTTTAAGGAGTTAAAGACAAATTGACTCAACCTCCTGTCTTGATGTTACCCAAAGGGAATGTAGACTTGGTGGTCTGTTCAGATGCTTCTTATTCAGGATTGGGTTGCGTGCTGAAGCAACGGGGAAGGGTTATAGCCTATGCATCCCGACAGTTGAAAATACATGAGGCTAATCACCTAACTCATGACTTAGAGCTAGCGGCATTAGTCTTTGCATTGAAGATTTGGAGGCACTACTTGTACGGGACGAAGTGCACTATCTTCACTGACCATAAGAGCTTGAAGTATTTCTTTGAGTAGAAGGATCTCAATATGAGGCAAAGGAGGTGGTTAGAGTTGATCAAGGATTACGATTGCGAGATCCACTACCATCCGGGCAAGGCCAACGTAGTGGCGGATGCCCTTAGCCGAAAGGAGAGACCCGAGCCAATCTGGGTGAACGCTTTCCAGTTGGTGATGTCCTCTGATGTAATGACATAGGTCAAGGGGTTCCAAGATGAGGCCTTGAAAGAAGAACACCTTAACTTCGAAAGGATGAGAGGTCTAGTCTCGGAGTTGGGTGAGAACACTCTTGGAGTTAGAACCCTCTTCAGGCGGATGTGGATCCCTCGTTATGGTGAGCTACGGGGGAAAATCATGTATGCAGCTCATAAGACTCGATACTCCATTCATCCAGGTGCTACAAGGATGTATCATGATATGAAGAAAGATTACTGGTGGCCGGGTATGAAGCGCGATGTAGCGGAGTATGTGAGAAAGTGCCTTACTTGCTTGCAAGTGAAGGCTGAGCATCAAAAGCCATATAGGAAGATCCATCCTTTGGCTATACCCGAGTGGAAGTGGGAGCACATCACCATGGACTTCATTACAAAGTTACCACGTATGGCAAGGGGGTACGATGCTACATGGGTGATAGTTGACCGTTTGACGAAGAGTGCTCACTTTCTACTGATCCGCGAGACATATTCATCTGAGAGGTTGGTGGATCTGTTCATCAAAGAAATTATGATGCGTCATGGTGTACCAGTGTCTATCGTGTCTGACCATGAAAATCGGTTTACATCTAAGTTTTGGAAGAGATTTCATGACGCGATGGGGACAAGGTTGCACATCAGTACGGCTTATCATCCTCAGACGGATGGTCAGTCAGAGAGAACTATACAGACACTTGAGAATATGCTCTGAGCATGAATAATTGATTTTGGAGGAAGTTAGGATGAACACTTACCGTTAGCTGAATTCTCATACAACAACAGTTATCATGCCAGCATTGGTATGCCATCATATGAGATGCTATACGGTAGGAAGTGTAGAACGCCCGTATGTTTGGGTGACATCGGACAGAAGGAGTTGGGGATCATTGAAGTGATTGAGGCTATGACTAAAAAGTTAGAAAAGATCAAGGCCTTTATGAAGGCGGAAAAAGATAGGCAAAAGTCGTATGCTGACAACAGGCGTAGACCGATTGAATTCAAGGTGGGTGATAAAGTTATGCTGAAGGTTTCACCTTAGAAGGGGATCATTCGGTTTAGAAAGCATGGTAAGCTAAGCTCGAGGTATATAGCACCTTTTGAATCATTGCTCGAGTAGGAGAGGTGGGCTACAGGTTGGAGCTACCCGATGAGTTAAGTGGGATTCATCCAACATTCCATATATCTCATCTGAGAAAATGCCTAGCTGATGAGGATATGATTGTGCCTTGGAGGATATTGAGGTGGATGAACAGCTCAGTTATGTGAGCAACCGGTGGCCATCATTGTTAGAAAAGAGAAGAGGCTGCGAAATAAAGTGGTTCCACTGGTGCGAGTGCAGTGGAGGCACAGGAAGGGATCAGAGTCTACGTGGGAGACCAAGGAAGAGATGAGACAGCATTATCCATACTGTTCGAGGAGTGACAGGTTTCAGGGACAAAACCTGTATACGGGGGTGGACTTGTAACACCCGGATATTTAAAAAAAAAAAAAAAAAGAGAAAAAGAAAAGAAAAAAAGTATAAAGAAAGAAAGGTGAAATAACCAAAGTTGAGGGGTTAAAGTTATGCAAAGGAAAACTTTATTATTATTACGTTTAAAAAGTAGGCATGGCCGCCCACTCTTCCTGCTCACCAACTGCCTTCGCTGCAAAAGTAATGAACAGAGTTTTCCATCGGTTTTCTAGAGAGAAGAAGAAGAAGATCGTCTAGAAGGTAAGATTTTGTGTTTTTTGTTCGGTTTCAGCTGGGTTTTCACCTTGTAGACCTAGTCTTATGTGTTCCTCTGTGTTCGGTTGGGTGTTTTTGGTGTGTTTAGGTGTTTGAACTCCAAGTGCTCTTGAGTTTTGAGGAGTTTTACTCGAAGGCTGTGTAGGTGAGTTCTAGATCCCCGGTTTTTCTGTTTTAAACTTGTTTTGGGGCTGAAATGCATGTAAATTATTGTTTTTTGCAAATTCCAATAAGTTAAAACCGTATATGTTTGCCCTGCTTTATGTGGGTATGTGTGTTTGTGAATATTTGACCGAATTATATGGATGTATGCTTGTTTTTTGTGCTTAGTATGCTAGATTTACGTTAAGGATATGTTAGGATGATGATTAGGAACTAAAATTAGTGTAAGTTAGAACTGGCATAGTGCCCTTGCGCTTAGTCTGTCATTGCGCCTAAGTTTCCCATGCACCTAAGTATCCATGTGCCTACATAGTTCCCATGCGCCTAAGTTTTTTGCCCATACGCCTAAGTGTTTGCTCATGCGCCTAAGTTTTTCCATGCGCCCAAGTATCCATGTGCCTGCATAGTACTCATGCGCCTGCATAGTACCGATACGCCTAAGTTTTTCCATGATAGTGCCCACGTGCCTACATAGTGCTCATGTGCCTAGGTTGACTTAGAATTTTTTTGAAATTTTAGGAAAAATAGAAATTTATGATTAAGTTCTGGAATGTTTTGGTGGGTTATGTTTGTTCTTTTTATGCATGTTGTGGCCTGTTATTGATGTTTCTTATTAAGAATTATTACGTGACTTTACGTGGTGTGTTAATGCTCCTGTACGTAAAGTATTATATATGAAAGTGAAAGACATTATTAACGAAGTGGAACCTAATGAAAGAATGTAAAGTCTTGCAAACAACTGAAAGGAGGTTCACAACACATTGAGGGGTTGTTAGCTCAACTGTGTGCGGTTTAGCTAACCCATGAGGATGCACACAGGGGTCAATCTTTGTGATTGACCAATATGTACGAAGTGGGACCCTTGTCGCTTGCCCTGATACTGGAGTCAGCTTCGTGCACAATGTTAGGGGTCTATTTATAGACTTCGGCCCAGTACCAGCTTCGTGCACAATGTTTGGGGTATAGCATATGACATTGGTCTTGATGAAAGTGAAAGATAATGATGAAAGTACGAAATGAATAAAAAGAATGTTGAAAGATAATAATGATATTATCAAGATGTATGTATGTTGTGTGATCAAGAATGAAAGTAAGAGAAAGGTTTTTACTAAAGGTAAAGTATTTTTTTATAAAACTAGAACTCACTCAGCGACGCTGACTTTTCATGCATTTTTAGTTGGCAGGTAACTTGTTGCTGAGGATGGCATGAGGGTGAAGCTACTTGGCGGGCAAGACTGGCATCCATCTCATGCAATAATAATGATGTTGTTTTGTAATACAACTAAGTGACATTTTGTAATCTTTTAAAGGATGATGTATTACTTGAAAAATGTATTTATTAAAGCAAGAAATGGTTTTTGATGAATTATTCTGCTGCAATATTTTATTACTTAATAAATCTTAATATGTTTGATATAAATGAGGTTGTGATTGACCAACTATGGGGTTCACGGGAACGGGGCCTTACAAGCATCGACTGTCCATAATACATATAGTTTACATAAGGTGAAAAAATTACTTACTATTAGGAACCTAAGCCTTGTTGTCTTGGGCTCTTCCAATGTAGATGATATAATTGAACCAAAATGTATGCATGGGGGTTCAATTATGGTTTGTGAAGAAGAGGCTTGGACTCTAGTATCTTTTTGATCTTCCATTTCATCCTCTGGTTGATCAGTGTAGATGAGCCTGATGAGGCTTGAGCCACATGACTTGCTTCCGAGGCTTCTTTCTTCTCCCACCTTTTCTTTCGAAGCATTCTCATTCTCAGAAGGTTTCAAAGGATTCTTTTTGTTCCTTTGTTTGTTCTTTTGCTTGTCTTCCGAAGCTATTTTCCTTCCAGAAGAATGAGTTTCTTCCGAAAGCTACTTGGCTTTAGAAACAAGCTTTCATTTCCTTAACACTTGGACCATATGGTAAGGTCCAAATCTGAAACCATCCTTGACTCCTTCTTTCTTAACATTGGTTGCATAATGTGTGCTTGCTGGATTGTAATAACATCTTTATCCATGTGGTTATGCAGACCACAAATTATGTACTCAATGTTATTCTTGATGGGGCATGAGGGCTATTGTTTCTTGCAATTCTTTTCTTCTTGAATAGCCTTCCCCTTCAATTTCTGATCCTTTAGCTGGATAGGAGTGCTGGTACTACACTCTTTTCCTGAATCAGAACTTCCAATCACTTGGAATCCAGCTGACATGAATACACCCTTTTTCCTTGGGTCTATCTTTAACTTAGTCTCAGCCAACTTCTTGGCAGTTTTTCTTGCTGTCCTAATTTTGTTCTTTTTGGCTTTGGTGGTAAAGGGTTGATAAACAGCTGTAGGGATAAGGTTTTCTACCTTATCCTTCCCTGTGGTGTTCACTATTATTGCATCATTCTTCTGCTCATTAGGTAGTGGGTCAGTAGTTGGAACCTCTTGCTCATCATTACCATATCTTGGTTGTCTAACAGACACATAAGACTGTGCTGGAGCAATTTCATTGGTTCCCAACCCACTTTTGTTTTCATAACACACCTTTGAGTGGGAGGATGATGCAATGATGGTGTTGAAGTTATGTTCTTGAATAGCATACGTCTTTGCTTTAGCCTCAGCTATTACTAGTTGGGCTTGAGCCTTAGTCAACTTGGATATTAAATCTTTTACTTAAGCCCTGTAGTTAGAATGCTCATATTTTAAAGAGGACACAGGTTTCTCTAACTCTTCAACTTTGAGTTTGTAGTCAGATTTTGCTCTCTTAAATTAGATTTTAATATGTTTAAAGGCTCAATATCAGATTTAATCTCCATATTGTAGTCCTGCTACAACTTAACCTTAGCAATACACGCTAGAGTACAAAGATGTTCATATACCTTACTGTCTTTAGTTCCAGCCATGATAGATTAAGCAGGAGTGACATCTTGCACCATGAAGCTCCAATCAATGTTGGGAGGCTTGAGCTGCTCCAGGATTAGATCTAGGAGCCTTGCATTCCCTTGCAAAGTGACCAAGCTGGTTCCAATTGTAGCACTTGGCCTTTGACTTGTCAAACCCAAATTTGGTGTTGGTTGGGTTCTAAGGGAATTGCCTTCCAGTTCTTTAAAGAACTTCTTTTCTCTATAGGTCAGAAGAACCATCTGCTAGACAATGTCCATATGCTCAACATCATCTGGCCTAAAACACTCTAGATCATCAAAGCAGAATTGAAAATCTACAAAGTGCTCACTCCCTAAAACAAAAGCACAACTATCCTGGAAAGGATTTTGTTAAGCCTATTAAGACTGGGTGTCTCAGGGAATATGATGTATGGCCCAGAAGAGGATGATGGTTGTTGGGGGTAGTTTAGGTACAACTGGGGCTAGGGAGTTCTTGAACCTTCAGCAACACGTAAAGCATTGCTAACAGGAAGGTTTGAGGGTCTGTTCATCTGATGGCCTTTTTGAGTTTCCATCTCCATACGGTATCCATCAAGGATCCCATATAGTTCAGTCATGGTGAGAGTGTTGAGATTCTCAGTTCTCTTGATTGAGACACAGTAGAAAGTCCACTCATGAGGAAGTGCACTCATGAATTTCTCACTATGTCTCTCTTCTCAAGAACCACTCCCATAGACTGAAGAAAGGTGATCAAGTCCGTATACCTGAAGTATTGTAGCTCAAGGTCTCACAAACAATGTATGCAAAGTTCTCAAACTTCTACTTCACCACATCTTCTTGGTCTCCTTGGATTCAGTAGAACCAGAGTACACAAGCTTCGAAGCATCAAATAGTTCTTTGGCAGTCTCACATTATTGAAAGCCTACCATTATGGAGTTTGGTATAGTAGTAAGCAATGCAGTCATGGCTTTACAGTCAATGTCCATCTTCTTGAAGTCTTTAATAGCTTTCTTAATCATGGCACCATTACCAGCTGGGTATTCTACCTTTGGTTAGGGACCATGAGTGACAGATCTCCACATGCGGCTATCTTGATACATGATAAAGCCTTCAATACATTTGCACCAGGTTCCAAAATCACCAGGGGTGATGATAGGAGCCTTGGTCATGGTTCCCATCTCAGACTTAGAAAAATTCTTGTAAGGAGCCATTTGAGTGAAGTGAGTAAGTATAAAGAAACATGGGTGATTTGGGATGGTTAGATCTCACAATCAAGAGCCTAAAAAGCTCTTATACCAATTGTAGGATTGGTGTTGGTTTCACAACATAAGTTTATCTCACAAGCTCACTAATCTAACCCATTTTGATGAATTAGAATCTCTAACTATGTTCACAAGTAATATAATAAGTTAATGAAAATAAATGAACACAAGCATAGTTTTTCAAGATACTTGTAAATATTACTTCTCAACTCAGTATTACGAAACTCTTACAAGCATGGTTACAAAGTTACAATGAGAAACTATATATACTACTATCTACAGCCGATTATACTTGGACAACCAGCTGGAATCTACAACTAGACAAATACTACATTGATATAAGTAAAGTACCTAAGATAAAATAGTATCCTAGATTAGGTAGTCATGACAGGTCCATGACTTACCTTTTGTCACCAACTAAAAGTGGCAACTGTACTAACTGATAATGGGTGAACAGTGGATTAAAGTATGGTCAACTACATGGGATTGAGAAAGCGCCATGCAGTATATCAGAGGTTGCAGCGGATGTCAGACAGACCATACTTATGTCCACTGATTCCTAGTTGGTTCTTTCGAAGCTTAATGGCTTCGAAAGAATAAGTTCTTCTGAGGCCATTTATACTTTGGAAGAATCAACTTTTTTGAGTCTTCTGCAAGTCTTCAGGACTTTATTCTTCAAAAGACTTTTTCTTTCGGATCTTCTAAGTTGTATACTTCAGAAGGAGAACTACTTAGTCTTGAAAGACTGAGTTCTCACTTTGGATGTTCTTCAACCTTGAGCTTCGGAATATCTTTGACTTGTCTTCGGAAGAGCAGCTTTGTCTTCAAAAGAACACTTCAACTATACATCAAAATCTTCTAAGTGTTGTTTTGGTTGCACCAGCCTCATATGATCCAATAGTTTCCCCGCTAACTTGCCCTTGAGATTGGTGATCTCAAGTTGCTGATCAATGACCTGCCTTTGTAAGGTAGCCACCTGAGATTATAGGTGACTTACCTTTGAAACTAAATAGGTGCATGTTTTTGATAGTTTTTGCACCTTTAGTTGCAGACTCCCCTTATCTTCATCAGATGAACCATGGGGGGATGAGAGATAGGACCAAAGTCTTTTTCCTTACCACCAGCTTGGGGTTCTTGGCTTCTGGATTTCCCATGCAACATGATAGCTTGAAAAGAAGTGCTAATGGGTTGGGTTGCCATGGTTGAGGTCTTAATGATGTAATCACTTGCAAAAGTGAGAGCCTCTTCCATATGGACTTCCTAAACTTGTTTAGGGAGGTCCACCTCCGTTGGGGGTGGATGATGTGGGCTAGATATGGATGACTCAGGAGCACTCATCTCTCCTTGAGCAGGGGTGGAGAAGAAAGACTCATGGTACTCACTGAAGCCCATATCCTCTTCATCATAGGATTAAAGGTCAGGGATAGGTTGGTTTAAGTCTAATGGCTGGGGATGGTAGCTATCCCCTAAAGCTTGATCACTTGAGTTTTGAGACTCAGAGTGATGGCTTAAGGCTTGGACAATGACCTCATCAGGTTGAGCATGAGGAACCTTAGCATTGATCAAAGAAGTAATAGGAATGGTCTGCTCCTCAAGGGAAGTGGGAACTCTTGTTTCCACTTCCTCGTACATGGGTAGTTGTATGTGGGCCTGCTCAACCTGAGTAGACTGAGCAGGGGTTCGTTTGGATTTTCTAGGTGTAGGTGATGGTTATTTGTTGCTGTGAGGGTGGTTCAGATGTAAAAGGTGTGGGTTCAACATTGGGTGTTGTTGCCAAGTTGTCATCTTGAGCTATGAGCTCTAACATTTTTGGGACCAGGGTTGTTTCTACCCCTGAGAAGCCAATAGTGGTCTTTCTTATTATTTTTAAGATATCGAGCATCATCTGTCTCAATTTAAGAGTATTACCTGTCCCCATTAACTTTGAGCCCAGCTCACAGTTAAGAATATGTTGAACATATCCAGGGAACATGTAGTACTCTAAAGAGTCCAAGTTAGCAAGCAAGTTTGTGTAGACAAACTAGGAGTACTTGAACTTGACCCCATGAACCATCCAATAGACTATATAGGATAAGTCACAGGAATCTGGTCCCAACCTCCATGTTTGTTAGATAGAAAGTGGATTACAACATGGAGGAGGTACTTCCATTAAGAGGAAACCTTACACTTTTTAAAGGTTCTGATAGAGTAATCCCCATCATAGCCTATCTACTGGAATGAGTCATTTACAGCAGGTTTGGGGAAGGACAACTCGCCTTCTTCATCATCCAGCCTCAGATGAGTGTTGATAGTGCCTGGAGTGATGAAAATTATCCTCCCCTGCCCTATGACAGACAGTGCCTTCTCACCGTTAAAGATGACCTCTTGGCAGGTTCTTAAAACTTTAATAGTTGTTCTTCATACAGTGGAGGGTCTATTGTGAGTGCGGTGAGGTAGTTTGATTGAGAAAGGCAGCGGAAAATATCTACGCAACCTGGATCTTTCTCAGATGACAACAACGCAACTTGATTATGTTGCATGTGAAGTTGCATGGAAAAATCTGCTTGGTTTCATGCTTCAGGGTTGGCCATTTTAGAGAGCTTCTGAGTGAGAAAGAGGGGAACCATTGAAGGTACATACATATATATATATATATATATATATATATATATATATATATATATATATATATATATATATATTATTTATTTATTTATATATGGTTTGATTTGAGACAAAGTTAATGCAGAAGGATAAATTTTGAAGTCTGGATGTCGGTTCCACCTCTGAAAAAGTGCTTAAAAATGTATTTTTCTTGAAAGTCTAAAATGTTCCGAAGGTAATTTGTCTTCGGATGTTTTGAGAAAACTTCCGAAGCCAAGTTGACTTCGGAAGATATTCGTTAGTTTGATAAAAATTTTCTTTGGAAGATATTAAACTTCAAAAGTTTTATTCAAATGATTAATAAAGCTTTCGAGACTTATAAGTACTTAGAAAATTATCCTTTAAAACATATAAGTACTTAGAAGCACATTTAAGCTTTGAAATATATATCAGAATTTCTTCCAAAGGTAAATTTCTTAGTAAGTAGTTATTAGTTTTTGTAAGGATTACACTTAGAGACTGATGCAACCAAAGAGCTCTCAGTATGCACATATGAAGTACTAGGAAAGTAATTCAGAAGATTTGATATAACTCAGTGAATTATACTAAGTATCAAATCTTCCAAAGTGAAAAGACTAATTCTTCCAAAGCCAAAGATGAAGTTTTCAGAAGCTTGAAAGACAAAGTCTTCCAAAGCCATGACTGATTTCTTCCAAAGACAGAGAAGGCATGACTTCTCTGACTTACTTTTGAGAAAACCTTAAACACCTTTCCACTACCATCTCTGAAGACTCACCAACTAGCATGAGTTAGTGAAAAGTCACGCTTTTGTCAACTGTAGATTAAAGTGTTGAATCTGTAACTTTCCAACTATGTACTTTTATCCTTTTTGTATTAGATAAGGATGTGAGCTATGACATGTCATAGTCACTAGTCAAAAGGCAATTTTCCTTTTGACTCTATATTGATCTTGTTGTCTAGATTAGTGTTTCCAACTGGCCTTCAAAGTATGGCCGGCAGTAGGATGTAGTATAAAGTATCTCAAGCACTTGTATCTTAAAGATAAGTTTTTTAACACTTTGTAAGAACTTGAGAGCAATATAGAATATTCTTGAAAACCATATTATCGTGTTCTTGTTCTTTACTTGTGTTCTTCATTTTATCATAAAACCGGTTTCCTATTTGATCTGCTAAGTGTTCTAACACTCTCCAAACTTTATGAAACTATTGTATTAACCACCATTCAACGGTCCCACAATTGGTATCAGAGCTTTTCAGGCTCTTGATTGTAAGATCTCACCATCTTAGATCTCTTCAGTTTCACAAAACACTTACCAGCTCAAATGGCAGACATCATCCAGAGACAACTGAAGAAGATGATGACTACCATTAACTACTAGATACCCATCATGATGATTAAATCTTAGATTTCTTTCATGATTCACCACAACCATTCCATGTTCCTGCATAGCGGAATAATCCCACAACATCAAATACCCTTGCTCACCCATCAACGCTTGATCAAACAATCACTAATCTTGATTTACCTATCCCTGTTGATGAGATTGAAACACAAGAGCTCATAAATAGTATCCCTTAGAGAATATCATTGGTGTCAGATTAACACGCAATCAATCTGATACAACAAACATTTACTGCTTTCTATCTTTCCTATCTCTCACTGTACCCAAAAACATCACAGAAGCATTTAAAGACAACATTGGATAGAAGTCATGCAAGAGGAACTACAATAATTCAGGAAGCAAGAGGTGTGGCTGTTAGTTGATCTATCAAAGTTCAATATGCCATTGGTACAAGATGGCTGTTCAAAAACAAAGCTGATGACAGAGGAATTTTCATCAGAAACAAAGCAATGCTCATTACCCAGGGTTACACTCAAGAGGAAGCTGTTGATTATGACGATGTCTTTGCTCCGGTAGCTAGACTAGAAGCCATCTGAGTGTTCCTTGCATATGCCTTATCAAAGAACTTCAACTTCTTCAAAATGGATGTGAAATGCATATTCCTCTACGAAAAGATAGATGAAGAGGTATATGTTGCTCAACCACCTGGGTTTGAAGACCTAGATGTTTTCAAGTTAGATAAAGCTCTGTATGGTCTTCATCAAACACCCAGGATGTGGTATGAAACTTTATCATAGTTTTTACTATTGAATGGATATTCCGGAACGAAGATTGACCAAACATTGTTCCTGAAGAGGAAAGGACAAGACTTGTTAGTTGTACAAGTCTATGTGGCTCCACCAACATATAGCTTTGCAGAGAGTTTGAGAGTCTTATGCAATCAAAGTTCCAAATGAGCTCAATGGGAGAACTTGTTACACCCTCGCTGGAAGCGGAAACATGAGGATGGGACGGACGGGATTGTCATAACATATTAAGGGTCTAAGAGAATCACTAAAGGCATTCTCCGTAAACACGTCATGATGTCGCCCGACACATAGGAACATGTGTCAAGTAGAGTCAATCCCAAAACGTCATACCATAAATACATAAATAATCCATAGTTCCATTCAGGAACGAACAAGGACAAGTACAAAAACAATCCCAAATACAAATCCAACAATTAAAATCCAACAAACAAACAAATCCAAAACAAGTCCAGAAATCCCATGAAATGTCTATTGCTGCCAAGGGAGCGGTCTTGTCTAAAGTCCATAGCCAAGCACCTAAGCCTCACTACCTAAAAAGACATGCTCTAAAAAGTCAATAAACTTTGGTGAGTTCACAAGTTTAAAAGTACAAATAATGTATATAACATGTATAGAAAGTTGTATGTGAGTAAGAGTACCTAGTAGTCATAGATATCAACACATGTTTAAGATCAGTCCAAGTCCAATTACCCGGATTATATTCACCCAAGGGCACGCATAGGCCAATTCAGTCTCAACTAGCATACCTATGATACGGGTGGGGGTGTCAACCAGTTAGTACTAACAATACCTCTCCATGAAAGCAAGGGAGGGCAAGGGCCTTCGGGCCCTTGGCCTGTCTCATCCAATCCATCTCATCTCGAATCACATGTCGACCAATTTTTACGTTCTAATATTCCACGCGCTAAGACGATTCCAACGAACTATTATATGCCCCTGAAATCGGATAATGTATATTTTTGAAGTAATTAAAGTTTATTTAATAGACTTTTGGCAATGTCCATGAATGTCTAATTATTTGGGTTTTAATGTAATTTTGCGTTTCATCTTTTGGAAAATCGTTGATTAGGCTTAATGCACAAGACATTGTACGATGGCAAGCCCAATGGTTATCTAATTGGCAATAACTCTAGGCCCAACACTATGACATAGGCCCAATAAGCTAAAATTTGAACTAACATTGTAATGAACAATCAATTAAGACCAAGCCCGATATGACAAAATCAAAGTCAAAAGTCAAGTCACGGTCAAAGTCAATGGTAAGTACACCTATTTGGTGACGGATGTCATAGATAACGTGCACACTGATAGAGAGGAAACATGATATCTGGTCTGCCGGCAGTGAGATACATCAGAGATCTAATCATTGATCGATACAAATGTTGATCAATGTCTTCACCCATGAGATCAGATATTAAAGTAGGACTAGAAGACATTGGATTTGGAGCAAGTTTGGAGTCTTGAAATTTATATTCATCCAAATACTATGAACATATTTCTCTTGATGTATCAAAATACCCTGATTATCTTGTTTAACCTGAATACCCAAGAAAACAGCATTTCCCCAAGAGAACTCATCTCAAATTTCTTTTCATCACAACTTCAAATTCCTTGAAAAAATCATCATTGGTAGATCCAAAGATAATGTCATCAACATATACTTGAACAAGAATGAGATCATCACCAGTCTTTCGTAAGAATAAAGATTGATCAATAGCACCCTGTGTATGACTATTTGCAAGCAAATTTTCAGTGAGGGTGCCATACCAAGCACAAGGTGCTTCATGTAAGCCATAGAGAGCTTTGTCTAACTTATAAACATAGTCCAGGACGATCTGGATCTTCAAACCAGGAGATTGACAACATAGGTTTCTTCTTTCATCTCTTCGTACAAGAATGCAGTTTGAACATCCATTTCACAAACAGTGAAGTTCTTGTATGAAGCATAAGCCAAAAAATATGTATATCTTGTAGACTTGGGACTGGATCATACACTTCTTCATATCAAGTCCTCAACCTGATAAAATCCTTAAACAACAAGTCTGGCCTTATTGCGAGCAAACACGTCCTTTTCATCCGTTTTGTTTCTGAATATCCATTAGTTCCAATTGGCAGTTTACCCTTTGGAAGTTCACATAGATGCCAAACATTTAGCTACTTGAAGTGCATCATCTCATCTTGCATAGCCTCAATCCAACTGTTTTACTTTAACGCCATCTCAATGTTCTTTGGCACAATTTGAGAAATAAAGCATGAATACAGCATGTATTTATGGCACCAGATTGACTTTGAGTTCGGAAACCTTGTGATAATGGACCAATGATTGCTTCAGTTGGATGATCTTTATGAATTCTTACTAAGGAATGGTATCTTCAAAATTATGTTTATCTAAATTAACATATGACCAACTGGTTTGTCACACCCTCATTTTTCCACGTGCGGGGTTCTACCACGAGGCGTGTGAGCAAACGAAGATCTAAGTCATTAGTTACTCAGAACGATACTATATGAGACATTTAAATCAAACCTGAGTTTATAACTTTAAAACTGTCCGGAAGTGTTTTGTAAATAAGTCAAACCCAAAGTAATAAAATGTAACATTGGCAAAACACGTGCCGACCCAGTATGTAAAACAAATAAGTTGAAAACAAATGTCAAGACATAGTATGAAACTTTAAATGTATGCTAGACTTGTGATGTGCTCCTACCGGTAAGTGGAGTTAACGACCTGAGAATAGCATACCAAAGGAGTCACACAACGGTTTGTGATTTCAAGAGTTTGCGTTAACTAAAACAATAACTATTGTAAAACTTAAGAAGTTCATTGAAATAGATAGGTAGTCTAATCATAAGTAATAACATTAGTGATTTCACGATCGAACTGACTGTGTTTCATTTGTTTGCCTCCTGTCACGACATACAGGTCATGCTGATGTTTGTGTTAGGACAATATTGCACCCGTTGACCTTGAGTCGTAGGGGTGGGGCTTGTCAGACCCAGTAGTACTACCCAAAATTTCCGCTAGTTATTAATATTAACGATCCGAAAGCGGAGGACTTTAAGGTATATCATACTATTTTACACTATACACAACTTACAATAATAAGTGTTTGTAAAAGAGTATTCTATCTCCCCAAAGAGAGTGTATAAAAAGTGGGGGCATGAACTCACCTGGTGCGCAAACGAACAATAACAAGGAGCTAACGATGAGTGGAAAGACAACCCGTCACAGGTTACCTAGAACACGCAAGTATATAAGTATGTGTACATAGAAAACTTAACAACCCTATGTGCTCAATAAACACGTTGACCCAAGTGATATGTGAACAATAAATCATTTTTTTGCCGTAGTTGACCCGTTTGACCCGTTGTGCCATGTCAAGTCAGATTCTTGTTTGACCAAGTATAGTAATTCATAAATCATCATACCATCATAGAATAGTATACAAGTTATTAACATAAGCCATATTCCAACTCTTAAGTCTCATCAAGCTCTTCATGCTAACTTAGGTTATCTACAATGGCCACAAACCAATCATCATACTAATTGTTTCACGATTACATCCTCTACAATACACATTGGGTTTAGTCACTCCCAACATGCCATGTGAAGCCACTCACGGCTATACACTCTGAACCCTGCCAATCCTATAAAGTAGGGGCCTCAAATTCACACTCGTGTTTGATACCCATCATCACATACTCAAATGCAATTCATACAAGCCAGTAGCACACTTAATGATATTAAATTACCATATTGCATTACAACTCATAATCTTGCACATACTACCATACCTGCACATTTTTCAAAAACAGCTATATTGTCCCATAGATTCATCAACTAACCATATGACCCAACTATCATAATTTAACATATTAAACATCATCCATGATCACTATAGCATGCTCCTAACATCCTAATCATGATCAAATCACAAAATCACATGTTTCATGTAAATAAAGTTTCCCCTTTGGGAAAGTGATATCCAACATCTATGTATTCATCAATTTCAATCCCAAATTCATCAATAACTTCCCCAATCTAGTTTATATCAGTCATAACAACCCACCTAACATACATTAATCATCAAAACTTGAATTCCCATGGAAAAAAAGTTTATACTTTAGGCAATGTATGAACTCTATGATCAAACCATGGAATTCTTGCATAATCATCATAACCCAACTTTCATACAACATAATTATCAACATATCATCATCAAGTAATCTGCAATTTTGACTTTTCTATATAATTTTTGAATCAGGGTTCTTAAAGTATCAAAACCATGAAAAACTTGATAAATACTTACCTTTAGGTGTGTTTAAATGATGATTAGCACTTGTAAACAACTTTTAACACTTGAATCTCAATCAAAATCGAAGTCTTTCTTGGTGTTATTCATAAATTGGTGAATGTGTGTGTGTGTCTTGATCTCTGCCATGCAAGGGGTGGGTAGGGGATTAGGGTTTGTTTCTTTTTTTTTTAATTTAGGCTAATTACAATTTTGCTAATTAAACCCTCATGTTTTATATTTTATAAAGACCAAGCTTTTAATCCCTTTTAGTTAATTTCTAACCACATAACACATGGATTATTACCAACAGTAACAATTATGTATTTTAGCTAGAAAACACTACACATAGATTACATAGTACATGTTGTCACATTATAAAGTGATATTTACAATTAAAATATATATAAAATTCATAAATTACATGAACACAAATTAAAAATCAAAATTATTAATTAAGTTATTACTTGTTTCATAAGGTTAATTATTATTAAGTCACCTACGCCCAACGACAACTTGTATGTGCCCACGACCCGTTTATGCAAGACTTAACGAGACGAACAGAGTTTGGTAATGGAAAATTACCGGATGTCACATGGTTCTTCAACAGTATTCCCGCCTTCGAGTTGAGACACAATATCTTCCTCTTGATGATATCATTATCAACACATAAATCTTCAAGTAGAACTTGAACGGTATTTTGAGTAGAAGAGGAACTCTGATCAGAAACTTGTGGAGCACGTTCAACAACTAGATCAGAATGAGGTAATTCAGATTTAGAAATAGAATGTGGAACAACTATGACAGTTAAAGAAGAAGGAATGTCAGAAAATTTTCCTGTAGTTGAAGATGACATAGTTCCAACATCATAAGTAAATATATCTTGAATTGATGACGAAAAAGATGGATTAGCTGTAGATACAACTGAAAATCGATTAAAAGTTTCAAATAATAAACCATAATCGTGTACCCATGAAGGAGTAGAACCTGCATCTGTTTTGTTAGATTCATGCCAATCTATATCAAATGACTTAATTATTTGTTTAGATCTTTTATTATAAACCCGACATACAACTTTGTTGGCTAAATATCCAGCAAAATAACATTCATCAGCTTTTTTCATCAAATTTTGATTTTGAATCATATGTATGTAACAAAGTACAACAACATCCAAAAGTTTTGAAATATTTGACTTTAGGTTCATGTTTGAAAAAGATTTCATAAGGAGTCATGTTTTGTCTTTTGTTGATTAAAACACGATTCTAAACATAGCATGTAGTGTTAATAGCTTCACACAAAAGAGAGATGGTAATTTGGCTGCTGATAATATTGTTCTGGCAGCTTCAATTAAAGTTATATTTTGCCTTTCAGCAACTCCATTTTGTTATGGAGTTCTTGCAAAACTAATTTTCTAGATATCCCCTTAGAATCACAAAATTCACTTCTAATGCATTTAATGGTTTTGTCAGTCTGATTCTCCAGTAGGGTCTCATCCTAAGTTGCTAAAAAGAAAACCCAAGTAAATCTGGAAATATCATCATTAATAACCAAACAGTATGCACGACATTCCAAACTCAAAACACTTATCGGACCATATAAATCCAAGTATAACAGTTGAAGAATTGATTCAATTTTATTATGAGCAACTGGTTTATGAGGAAGTTTATGTTGTTTGCCTTTTAAGCATGACAAACAATGTTTAGTAAGTTGAAATTATTTCAATGGTAAGCCCACAACATGATTTCCTCTTACTTGTTCATAGTTTTAAAGTACACATGGCCTAGATGATGATGCTATAACATTGAATCACTTTTCGAGGCTTTAGACAACAAACAAGACGTTGTTACAAATCAATATGAACCATTCATGTCATGTAAGTATGTGTCTTTGTCTTTTTGAAATATGTTGAATACTTTTTGTCACAAGTTTAAGAGACGCTTAACAAATTTTGTTTAAGTTCCTAAACAAAATTGACATCTTCAAAGCTTAATACACCATTAGACACTGTACCTTTCTTTGTAATATTTCCTTCGCTATCTCAATAAATATAACATATCATCTGTTGTAAGGTTGTATGTTGTTTAACAGAGATATATTACCTGTCATGTGCCTAGAACAACCGCTGTGAAAATGCCAAACACCATTGATAACTTATCTTGTGCAGGACCATGTAAAGGGTCGTCAATACAATCAGTCTCATAATGATGAGAGTTTTAGAACACTTAATAGATCAAATGGGGAACTGGGTTTGTGTGAGATGATAATAAGAACACAAGTAAGTAATGAGACAGAACTAAGAACAAGAATAGAGAAGTATTGTTTTCAAAGATGCTGTATATTGCTCTTAAGTTCTATTACAAGTGTTACAAAGAATAAAAGAAATACAAGGACCTGAGATACTTTATACTACATCCTACAACCATCAATACTTTGAAAGACAGTAGGAAACACTAATCTAGACAACAAGATCAATGTATAGTCAAAAGGCAGATTGCCTTCTGACTAGTGACTATGATATGCCATAGCTCACATCCTTTTTTGTTATAAAAAGATTAACAAGTACAAAGTAGGAAGTTACAGACAAAGACCATAATCTACAGTTTACAAAAGCATGGACTTTTCACCAACTTGTATAAGTTGGTGAGTCTTTAGAGTTGTAGCGAAAAGTATGTCAGCTTTATGAAAAAGTAGATCAGAGAAAGCATGTCTTCTCTGTCTTTGGAAGAAATCAGTCTTCACTACAAATTGGCTTCGGAAGACTTTTTCTTTAAAGCTTCGGAAGACTTCATCTTTGGCTTTGGAAGATTTAGACTTTGGTTTCGAATGATTTTACACTTAGAATATTTTCTATGGTGAGTGTAAAACTTACGAAGCAACTTCTACCTTGTACATTAGTGCAAGCATGCTGGAAGCTTCTTGGTTCTTTTGCTTCTTGGTTGCATCAGCCTTCTAATCCTCTAATATTACCTTACAAACTCCCCCTAGGCTGATGCTACCAAAATAGAGAAGTTATTCAGATGTTGACAGTCCTTATTAGGATCAAGACCATTCCTTTCTTTATCATTTAGTTAGGATCCCTCAGACTCTCATACTATTTTCTCATGTCATGGAGATCTTGTAGAGGAAGATCAAGCATGTCTTACCAGAAATAGACATCTTGACCTCCTTGTTCTCTAATGACATACCATCTGTCTGGATCAGTAGCAAAAGTCTAGGACAAGATAGGTCTTCCAGTTGCAAGAGGCTCTACTTGAATAGGAGTTGGTTGAGTAGCCTCTTCTTGTATTATCTCAGAATGCTCTGACTCATCGTAAGATGTAGAGATGGATGCCTTGGTCTTCTTCTTGGAAACAATTTTCATGGCCATCCTTTTCCTCCTCTTTGAAGTCTTTAACTAAGAGGAGTGGTCTTCAGCACCAGGTTGTTCTACTATGTCTCTCTCAGTGGGGTTCTCTTCTCTTACAGGTTTAGAAGGAGAGTGAAGAAGACCTTACTATGGATCAGAAGATGAAGTTGGCTAAGATGTAGGTCTAGGTCCAGGTTGTGTTGTCTCAGGGGGTTCGACCTTTACCTCAACTTCAAGTTGAACTGGACTTGGTTGAGAATGCAAGTCAACAAGCTCTCCTTTCTTAATCTTTTGCTTGATCACTCTGATATGCTCATCCATAGTGGATAGAGACATTAGACCAAGCCTCCTTCTAAAGAATCCATACAGCTTCAAGAAGCTCATCATCCTTTGTCTGTCAACAGACTTCTTTTAGATCTTTTGGATGATGGCTCTTGACTTTGCAGCTTCTTCCCTTTGTTTTCTCTTAGCAGCTTTTCTTTCTTTAGTAACTTGTTGCTCCAGCTGCTTGAGATACTCAAATTCAACATACTCAAATGATAAGGGAAGAAGTGCAAATGCCTGATAGAGTCCTGTGGCACTCAGGTAGTTGATCATGTTCAGTCTATCAGCTTCCTTGTCTATGTGAGGTTGTGTAGTTGCGACGGTCTCTTTCTCAGGACTTTCTTGAACTGGAGAGAGGATAGGAGCATGCTTGTAGAGCCTTTTCTGTCTCCTTTCTTCCTTGATTTTGAGGAGCAATGCTGCATCATTGGCCTCCTTCCTCTCTTTGGACAATTCTTTGTCATCTAGTTCATTCAGTCCATCTAAGGGGAGAGATATGAGTTCATCAATGTTGTAGTTCCTGGTCCCCAGGTAGTTTAGCCTGGCTGCCTTAAACTCATCATTCTGAGTATTTGGCCTGGAGGTAGCCCTAATGGCAGCTTCCATGAAGCCCGGAGACCCTGTTGATCAGATTGATACTCAATATTCAGAATGAAGTTCTTCAAGATCTCAGGAGTCTCATCCTTAGCTATAAGGTAAAAGACCTAAGTGAATCTTGTGAAATCATCTGTGATCACTAAACAATATGAAGTCCTTCCTAAACTCATTACACTAGTGGGGCAAAAGAGATCCATGTGTAATAAGTGTAGGGGAGTAGTGATAGAGTTCCTTTCCATTGACTTGTGAGACACATTGTGTTGCTTCCCTTTCAGGCGTGCAACATAATGATAATCACTTGTAAACTCTTTCTTTGGCATTCCAGTTGCCAAATCATTCTTAATTAATTTATTCATATTCTTAAAGTTTACATGGCATATTCTTTTATTTTAGAGGAAAGACTCATCACTATTTGCTTTAGATAGAAACCAAGAAACCTCTCATGAGGGAGATGTTTCCTACATGTCCATCTTGTACATGTTCCCTTTCCTAAGGGCTCTGAGCAGGATATGCCCTTGAGGAATGATCACCCCGGGCTTGAGAACAATGCACTCATGCTCAGTAAAGAGCATGTTGTGTCTCTGATCATAAAATTGGGATACACTCAGTAGATTGTACCCAAGCTCCTTAACAAATTTTACCTTTTTAATGGTGAGCTTACCATTTATGACCATGCCCCTTCCTGTGATGTAACCACCAGCATCTCCTCCAAAAGCAACTGGTCCTCCATCAATTTTCTCAAAATTTTGAAGCAGAGAACCATTGCTAGTCATGTGCCTGGAACAACCACTATCAATGATCCATACATTTCCCTTGGCCTTTAGTTGTTCCTGCACTGATGAAATCAACTTAAACACATGTTGAACATGAACATATTAGAACAATATTCAACATGAACAGGTTGATTTCCCCAAGGATCTTTTCAAAATCTCTCAATAATCAACAAACATAAACCATGGTGCGGAAACCCATGATAGATACTATGAAATCAGTGTGTGTGAGTGATTGTGTGTGATGGAACGCTCGAAAATAATAATAACTGCTTGTTTGATTGATTGTTCAAAAGCTTACAAAGGATTAGGGTAGAATGCTATTTATAGCCTATACATATAGATATATACAATTACTAAACTACCCTTATGTAAATGAAAATTACATAAATAATCCTAAGTCTACAAGCTATCCGCAGTGATGATTGGTCATCCGCTGTGGATGTTTTGGTCATCCCCTGTGGAAGAAGATTGTTTATCCGCTGTGCATTGGATGTTGTCCGCTGTGAAGTGTTGATTGTTGTCAGCTATGAAATGTTCATCCGTTGTGGATAAACATCCACTATGGAATGTTCATCCACTGTGGATGAATATCTGCTTTGTGTTGACCTTCATCCGTTGTGGGATGTCTTCATCCGCATTGGAGCTTTGTTCATCCGCATTGTGGTACTTCATCCGCTGCAGGTACTTGTCAAAATTTCTTTTATCTATAATTCTGAAAAAGAAATTTAAACAAACATTAGTGAATGTTATGATTGTTAATGATGCTATTATGTTAGTAGATGATTGTTTGGATGTTAGAATACATTATGTTTGTTATATGTTTGATTATGGCAAGCATCATCCTTTAAAGCATTAATCCATTAATGCACTTGTTGAATCTAAAATGCCCAAAAAGAAGTGGTTAGTTAAACTTGGAAACCCAAGCCTTATTGGTCTTGGGCTTTTCAAAGTCATCTGAAGACAATATAATAGTAACTGATCCTATATTCAAGCTTTAAGGATCATTAGTTACTGTTGATGAAGAACTTTCAGTCACCAGGTCTTTCTTCATCTTCCACACCCTCTTTGGAAGATTGGACTTGACCTGTAACACCTTGGAAGCTTAATCAACTTAGCAGTTTTGGAGACTGGACCTTCGGATGATCTTGCTTTAACTAAAGCAGGCTTTAGTACTTCGGAAGCATTCCTTTCTTTCGAGACCAAATTTTCTTCCGAAGGCAAGTTTTCACTTGTCTTCTTTATCCCTTTAGATCTTTCGAAGGAAACAAATTTTCTTTCTGAAGCTAGCTTCTCCTTCTTCTTCTCAGAAGTTTTCTCTTTGATCATGTGGATAGTACCTTTAGGATTGTAGATGCAATCCTTAGCCAGATGAGAAGTACTACCACACATGATGCAGTCTATTTGCTTCCTTCTGAGAGTCTTCTTTTGAGAGGAAGACTGAACTTGATCATTTTCCATCTCCATCTTCATCGTCACAGATGATGCAACAAGCTTCTTAGGGAGAGGCTTGCTCTTGAAGCTAGATGGTTCAGGCTGTGTAGCAGTGGTACATAGCTGATCAGCCTTTTTCTCCTTGCTGAGATGATTTGGACCAGAACTAGAACTCTTGGTACTAGAGTTCATAGTTGAGTCTTTAACTTTCACCACTTCAAACCTGAGAGATAAACACTTGTCTCTGCTTAGAGTTGAAAGTGGCCTTGATTTCTTGAGCCTTCTTTGCCTTTATCTTAGCTCTCTTTATCAAGTTCTTCCTTTAAGACTTGGTCATCCCAGCTTCTTCATCTCTCTCCCTAGGAGAATAGTGTCCCTTCTTAGGATGGTCTTCTTTACTCTTCTCAGACACATCCTTCACTATCTCCCCCTATCCTCTTCAGTAATAGGGTCTATGAGGGGAAGCTCATCTTCACAAGTTCTACACCTTGGAGATCTTATAGATAAAGAGTGTATGGAGGAGCTATCTCATGGATCCCAGCCCCTGCTTATTTTCATAACAAACTTGTGCATCAGAGATGAGGATATCATGGTCTTGAAGGTCTCTTCTTTAAGAACAAGTTTTTCTGCTCGGCTTTGCTGATCACAAGCTCAGCCTGGCATTCAGTTAACATAATGATGTGATCTTTAATTTAAGTCGTGTAGTTGGTGTGTTCATGCATTAGAGTTGAAATGGTTTTCTCTAAATCTTTTATTTTCAGTTTATAATCATTTTCAAATCTTTTGAAATCAGATTTTTTAAGATATTTAAGGACTCAAGATCAGATCTCATCTCTAAGTCATAGGTCCTATATTTGTTGACTTTAGCAATACATTCAGGTGTACAGAGATGTTCCAATACCTTGACTTCATCATGATCTGCCATAAGTGCTTGGTTTGGAGCAGCATCCTCAACCTGAACGCTCCAGTCAAAGCCTCCATCTTCAACAGCAACTACAGCTTGTCTGGGCTTCTCATTCTGGTAAGCTCCTTCAGTATAGTTTGGCCTGGCTTGTGCTTGGCCACCAATTGACTTTGGTGCCTTGCACTCTTTGGAAAAGTGTCCTATTTGGTTACAGTTGTAACACTTCACCTTGCCTTTGTCCAGCCCAAACTTTGCACTGGACATATTGCTAGGAAACATCCTCCCAATCCTCTTGTAGAACTTCCTGGCCTTGTGAGTGAGAAAAGCCATCTGCTAGACTATTTCCATATACTCCAAATCATCTAGATGGATACAGTTTAGTTCTTCAAGAGTGAAGAGAAAATTGTCTGTACTTTCATCAGAAGACACAAAAGCTTGTGAATAGCTTGTCTCTTGGATCGGGCTTCCAGGGATGTAGCTCTCCCTTGGTATCTTTAGGAATTTATGAAAGGTCCTTTCTGTGAGTTTTTAGGGTAGCAAATAACATAGTGCTGTGGTTCTCTGCAGTCCCTTTCAACCACATGAAGGGTTGAACTATGTTAGATGCTGGAGTTACCAGATGAATTTTGCATATTCATCTCCATCTGGTAGCCACTGAGTATACCATACAACTTAGTGAGAGTAAGGATCTTGAGGTTTTCAGTCCTCTTAATGACCACACAATAGTGTGTCCATTGTCTAGGAAGAGAGGACATGAACTTCCTCATAATATCCTTGTTCTCAAGAGTTACTCAAATATCAACTTGAGTATCCAAAATCTCAACATATCTGAAGTACTGTTAAGTCATGGTTTCACCTGCTTTGAAGGTGAAGTTCTCAAACTACTGCTTCAAGAGGTCCTTTTTGTTCTCTTTAACTTCATTGGACCCCTCATACATTAGCTTTAGTGCATCCCATAGCTTCTTGGTAGTCTTGCACTTCTTGAAGCCTTTGTAGATAGAGTTTGGCAGAGCAGTTTGGAGGGCGGTCATGGCCTTCTGATCAATATCTATTTTCTTCCAGTCTTCATTAGAATAATCAGCCACTTCCTTTGGTATCATACCACCACCACCAACAGCTGAAGGGTGGATGGTATATGAGGTCCAAAGACTACAGATCCCCACATCCTAGAGTCCTGGGACTTGATGAAGCCTTCCATTCTTTGGCACGAAGTGTCAAAGTCTTCAGGAGTGATCAGTGGGGACTTAGTCATAGTACCAGTTTCCATGTCAGCCTTGGTGATAGCTGTCATTTGATATGTTAAGTATTTTGTGAGATTGAAGGGATTAAAGATGGTGAGATCTTACAATCAAGAGCCTAAAATACCCTGATACCAATTGTAGGACTGTGTGAAGGGTGGTCAATACAATTAGTCTCATAATAAGGAGAGATTTAGAACACTTAACAGTTCAAATGGGGAACCGGTTTGAGTATGATGATACTAAGAACACAAGAAAGTAATATGACAGAACTAAGAACACAATAGAGAAGTATGGTTTTCAAGGATGTTGTACATTGCTCTCAAGTTCTATTACAAGTGTTACAAAGCATAAAATAATTACAAGAACCTGAGACACAAGATCAATGTAGAGTCAAAAGGCAGATTTCCTTTTGACTAGTGACTATGACATGCCATAGCTCACATCCTTTTCTAATATAAAAATGTTTACAAGTACAATAGTAGGAAGTTACAAACAAAGACCTTAATCTACAGTTTACAAAAGCATGGACTTTTAACCAACTTATATAAGTTGGTGAATCTTCAGAGTTGTAGCGGAAAGTGTGTCAGCTTTATGTAAAGTAGATCAGAGAAAGCATGTCTTCTTTGCATTCGGAAGAAATTAGCCTTCACAGCGAATTTGCTTAGGAAGACTTTGTCTCTGAAGCTTCGAAAGACTTCATCTTGGCTTCAAAAGATTTGAACTCTGGCTTCGGAAGATTTTACACTTAGTGTATTTTCTGATGGAGTGTAAAACATCCGAAGCAACTTTTACCTTGTACATCCAGTGCATGCATGCTAGAAGACTCTTGGTTGTTTTGGTTTCATTGGTTGCATCAGCCTTATAATCTTCTGATATTACCTTACAAGAAGAGTATCCAATAAAGTTTCCAACATCTTATTTCTTAGGAAAAATGGCTATCTAACCTTTGGTATTCAAGATGGTGCCATAGCTCATAAGGAGTCTTACCATGAGTCTTGACTACTAAAACTTTGTTCTGCACATAGCAGGCAGTGTTGACTTCTTCTGCCCAGAAGGTGATGGTCAGTTTAGAGTTAGAAAGCATGGTTCTTGCAGCTTTAATAAGTGTCCTATTTCTCCTTCAGTTCCTTGTTCACGTCTTAAGATTTTGACCTTGTGATCACATTGAGTCTCAATTTTCAGAATGAAGTTCTTTAAGACCTCATGGGTCTCATCCTTAGTTCTCAGAAGAAGTCCCAAGTGTATCTTGTGAAGTCATCTGTGATCACCAAACAATATGAGGTCCTTGTTAAACTCATTACACTAGTGGGGCCAAAGAGATCCATATGTGTTAGACCCTGAAAGGATCATACTTGCAAACTCAAGAAGTGGTTGGAGGTTGTTCTGGTCGGAGAACATTAGTTACAGAAAACAACAAAAGACAACAGAAGACAAGAAAAGAAGAGTATAAAGCACCTGCATTTGTTAATGCGGATGAATAGTGAACAAATGCGGACAAGTGTTTGTTCACCCATATTAGCAAATGCGGATCAAGACAACTAATGCTGAACAGAAGTGTTCATCCGCATTTGTCCATGCGGATGAACTAAAGAAATCCTGACAAAGATTGTTCACCCGCATTAGTCCATGCAGATGAACAACAGTATATGCTGACAAAGATTGTTCACCCGCATTAGTCCATGCGGATGAACAACAGTAAATGCTGACAAGACTTATTCATCCGCATGAACTAATGCAGGTGAGCAAACACAAATGCTGACTACAAACAACAAATGCTGATGAAGACTTGTTCATTCGCATGAACTAATGCGGATGAACAACTTACACTTTTATATTTATTTGTACTTAGACTAGATTCACTTGTATAGATCAGGGTTAGTTTAGTCTTTTGTACAGGCAATGTATACGCCTATAAATAGGGTCACATACACTAACTTTGTAAGTTTTCGACTTCAGCAGCAATATCCATGATATTTTACAACATTTACTACTGTTCTTGATTCTCTTACATTCAAGCGTTTACTACAGCAATTAATGTTCTTTAATATAGTAATTCCACTGCTATATTATTGACTCAGTCATCATATTCAATCCTAGGTTGAATCACATCAACC
The DNA here is from genome assembly GCA_025506505.1 of Flaveria sonorensis. NCBI lineage: Eukaryota > Viridiplantae > Streptophyta > Magnoliopsida > Asterales > Asteraceae > Flaveria > Flaveria sonorensis. Next base: position 27,907,459 of record CM046435.1, on the reverse strand, counting down.
GAGAATCTTATTCTCAAACCTAGTCAATTGGTATCAGTGCCTTGGCTCTTGAATTCATCACAGAATCATCTCGGATTTTGGGTGAAAATCGATTGAACTGTAGGCTGAGTTGTTCATCAGCAAGATCTACTCTTCTGATAAACAAACATACTGTAATCGAACACCACAAAGTACAAAATCTTTAGATCTGCTGCTGTCAAACCCAACAACACAAAATCAAGAACTTAGAACTCCTTCAAATCGACAGATCTAAACTTAACAGACCTGTTCTTGACCGAAAACAGAAGATTTGAAGAAAAACACATTGTTCGAACTTAAAATCAACTTAAAACAGTATTCAACAAGTTAAAATCAGTTTAACTAACATGGATTCCTATAATCATTCTAAAATTGGTCATGCATCTAAACCTCCTATGCATAAACACAAATCTGAGTTTAAACAGTGGAAAATTCATTTTAGAAACTACATTACAGTGTAGATCGTGACTAGTGGATATCTATTTGCAAAGGTCCCTACATTCCACTGTCTCTAAATGTTGATCAAGCTGTTCAGTACAAAATTGCAAGAATTCCCATTGAGGATCCCAATTTAACTCTTGATGATGAAGAATATAAGAAAATCAAGATTGATCTTAGAGCTTATTCCATCCTGACACAAGCACTGAAAATGGATGTTTTTGAAAAGATTAGAAAAATATGGAACAGCTAAAGTGGTGTGGGATGCTCTACAGATCATTGTGAAGGAAGTAGTGAAGTGACTGAAATTAACAAGGATAAACTGATAAACCAATATGAAACTTTTCATCATACCAAAGGAGAGTTAATCTCAAGACAACTTCATAGATTTGTTCAACTTGTAAATGATCTTGAAATTATGGGGTTCACTTACAAAGAAAAAGAATTGAACAAGAAAATGCTACACAGTTTACCTGAAAGCTGAAAACAAAATGTCACTATGTTAAAGAATACCCTTGATTTGGAGAGTACAAGCTTAGATATCATGATTGCCAAAATTGAGGCTCTTGAACTTGATAAAAGGAGCAGAAATCTGAGTGGACCTCAAGTCATTGAGGCTTACAAGTTTCCATCTGAAACTCATTCTGTTGAAAATGCCTTTGTTACTGAAGAAGAAGACTTTTTGTCATCAAGAGATCAAACAAGAACAACAGGATTTTGTGCCGCTCCACAACCTCAAAAACAACCATCTTCTGCCCAACCCACTGTATCTCCTAACAACATGCATGATTAGCAAAAATCTGAAGAACAAAAGGCAACTTACAATGCCTTTGTTGCTAGCTTTGAAGCCTACCTTGGAGGGAGACTCACATCAGCTCATTTGATTCAAGAAGATCTAGAAGAAATGGATCCTAATGATGTTGAAGAAATGGATTTGCAATGGCAGATGGCCATGCTTGCTATGAGAGCAAAGAAATTCTTTCGCAAAGGGAAGAAATTGAGTCTCAATGAGAATACAAAGCTGGGATATGACAATTCCAAAGTTAAGTGTCTTAATTGTGGAATGAGTGGTCATTTCTCTCGGGAATGTAACTCTCCCAAGATAAGCAACAACAATTTTCAAAGACCCTCACATGGCCAGCATGCTTCTCAACACAACACCATCTTTCAGTCAAGCAACTCTTTCCACACCAGCAACAAAATCAGTAACAGCAATTCAGCAACAACAAAATTAGCAACCCATTTAGTAAAGACAACCTCTGCTGACTCATCAATCTCAAGGAAGTAATCAACAAACTTCAAATGCACTTGTCATCAGACAAGATGGAGTTTGTGATTGGAGCGTGTATGCTGAGGAAGTTCAACCACAGTTTCAGAATCATGCACTTATGGCACATATCAATGATGGACCAAGCCCAATGCCATCTGAGGTAAAATCCAATCTATGTTCTGAAAAATGTGTTCTAGAAGTACAGGGGTATAGGAACACAATCACAAATTGGCTAATAAACTAAGAGAAGAAAAGGTGAAATCAGAGATGTTAAAACAAGAAATGAGAATTTATGAAGTTAAAATCAAATCTTTGTTGTCTGACATGGAAACACTTCATGGTGAAAAGTACACTCTTGTGGCTGAAAATTAGAGGTTAACTGAATCGTTGACCAAATCAAAAGCTGAGCAAACAGCTACTGAAATGAAACTTGAAAAGTTTCAGCTCTCATCTGTCAAGCTGCAAGAGTTACTTGTGTCTCAAAGGGGGCTAAAGATATGACTGGGATAGGGTACAAAACTCGTCCTCCTCCATATAATGATAACTACACTGTTATGCCTGAGTCACTTACTCAATCAGATACAAAAGAATCTAAATTATTGAAACCAAAACAATGATTTCTCAAACAACGAATCCTCAAAACAAACCAGTGTTTACATTGAAACTGATGAGGATAAAATCAGATTGGGTCATCCTACAGACAAACCTGTGGTTATCAAGAAACCAAAGAGCCCAGTCAAATCAATTATGCCTTTTGCAAAATTTGTTCCTCAAAATCTTAAAGTGAATCACACTGCTGAATGCTCAATGAAACCATCTACTGAAAGCAGATCTGATTATGAGATCATATCTCCTAAAAATTCAAGCAAATCAGATAGGGTTTCACTGAACTTCAAGGTAAAACAAAAGTTCCCGTAGTTACAAAGGAAAACCCACTTTTGTTCAAAAATCTAAAGTGAAATCTGATTCACCATCTTCATCAAATATCAAACAAGGAAGTGGGTTTGATATCTTAACAAAGAACAGGTAGAACAATTCGATAGGGAAATAAGGGAATACAAAAAAAGCATCATCAGTCCACAAAAACAAAGCAAGTCATATTTGTGAAACATCTGTTGGCACCCCAAAGACTGATATGACTTCTCCATCAAAATTAAAGGACAATCAATGTATTGTGAATTCTGTGATGTGACAAATCACAACACCGATGGGTGCTACTTCACTGAGTATTGCTCTATCTGTGACATGAACACTCACTCAACGAAAACTATCATTTTAACAAATATTGTTCATTATGTGATATGACTAATCACAATACAATTGATTGTTACTTTAATCAAAAAGGATTGAAAAGATCACAAAACAAGCCCATTTCATCAGTTCCAACTGACAAGGTCAGACACAAAAGTCCAGCAAACCTGAACAAATCACTGAATTCTCATCAAAAGTATAAAATCAAAGTGATTACTGACAAATAAAAATCTGTTCATCCTTTGCATAAAAATAAAAGGAAAGGTTTGTATACTCCTCTGACACATCAGATGAAATTGATGAAGTGAAACCTCAAAGAAACAATAGGAATGTGCTGAAATCATCTTCCTCTAAATGTTACACAGAAAGTATCAAGAAGTAACAGTGATCGATGCCAAAGGACAACCCAAGACCATTATGGCTTGGGTTCCTCATTCTAACTAGTTCTTTTTATGCTTGTAGGGTCATTCATACAGGTCCAATAGCTTATGGTACGTGGACAGTGGATGCTCCCAACACATGACAGGAGACAGTTCCCTCCTTCATGACTTCAAGCACATTCAAGGAACTACTATGACATTCAGCGGAGATTCACAGGGCGGTAGAATTACTGGAGAAGGTTCAGTGACGAATGGGATTCTGAGCTTTGACAAAGTCAATTACTGCGAGCAGCTGAACTTCAATCTGCTCAGTGTATCCCAGATTTGTGACAAGAAATATTCTACTCATTTCACCGACACTCATTGCTACATCTTGAAACCAGGATTTCATATTCCTAAAGAATGGGTTGTCTTGAAGACTCCGAGGAAGAATAACACTATGTCTTGAACCTTAATTCTGCTCATCCGTCAGAAGTGACATGTCTATTGTCTAAAGCATCATTTGATGAATCACAACTTTGGCATAGACGCTTAGGACACACGAATTTTAAAAATATGAATAGATTGGTCAAAGGGAACCATGTAATTGGTCTTCCTCAAAAGGAATTTCATTTTGTTGACCACTATACCGCGTGTCTCAAAGGAAAACAACATAAATCATCTCATAAGCCAAAACTTGTGAACTCTAACAATTGTCCATTGAAGTTACTTCATATGGATCTCTTCAGGCGACTCACGTCATGAGTATTGGCAAGAAGCATTATTGTTTAGTGATCATTGATGACTTTACTCGATTCACATGGGTCTTTTCCTACTTCATAAGAATGAGGCCCCCAAATCATAATAGATTTTATAACCAAAATTGAAAATCAACTTGATTTAAAAGTAAAATCAATTAGAAGTGACAATGGGATGGAATTTAAAAATGAAAGCATGAGTTCATTTTGCACAGCAAAAGGTATTGTTCATCAGTTCAATGCCTCGTACTCCATAACAAAATGGAGTTGCTGAAAGAAGGAATAGAACACTGATTGAAGTAGCAAGAACAATGCTAGCTGATGTAAAACTGCCAATTACATTTTGGGCAGAAGCAGTTAACACTTCATGTTTTAGTGCAAAATCAAACTCTGATAATGAAAGAACACAATAAAACTCCTTATGAACTTCTTTTTCACAGAAAACCATTCATTGGATTTTTGAAGTCATTTGGTTTCCTGTCTCAATATTGAACACCAGAGACCATTTAGGAAAGTTTGCTCCTAAGTCTGATGAGGGATTCTTCGTGGCATATTCCTCAGTGTCTAAGGCTTTTAGGATGTTTAATCCTAGATTAAACATCATTGATGAATCACAAATATTCAATTCAATGAGGATTCATTTCCCAAATCATCAAATGGTCCTGACTGGTTGTTTGATATTGATTCATTTACAAGATCTTTTGCTCAGTTTAATTTGTCAAATGCAGGAACATCAGGGTTAGTTGAAAGAAGAACAGACTTCCCAATGATTCCTCCTTCTACTGATCAAGACAATGAAGAAGTGCCATTACAAGCTGATCCTATGAGGCAAGTTACACAAAACGAAAGTATCTCAACAGATGCTGGTCGCAGTTCAATGCCATCTCCTTCAGTTGAACCTTCAACTGAAGTGAGACATTCAGAACCAACACATGCACCGACTGATACTAACAGAGATGGAAATGATGAGAGTATTCAGAGTGCTGCTGAAGCTAAAGATGGTACCCTCTGATTCTGGTCATCACTCTCCCATACTACAAACAAGATGCCTCTCACCAAGATGATCTGAATGTCTCCATTTTGATGTGTCCATTGCTGGTGATTTGATTCCAATTACCAGACACACAAGAATCATCCAGTGTCCAACATTATTGGTGATTTAGACGAGCGGGTGACACGAAGCAAGTCAAGTATTGCAAACATCTGTTTGTTTTCTTGTTTTCTGTGTCAAACTGTACCCAAAAACATTAAAGAGGCTCTTCAAGACAATAGCTGGATTGAGGCAATGCAGGAAGAATTGCTACAATTCAAGAAACAAGAAGTATGGCAACTGGTGGATCTTCCCTTAGGTCAATACCCTATCGGCACCAGATGGCTATACAAAAACAAGATTGATGACAGAGGAATCGTCATCAGAAACAAAGCAAGGTTGATAGCATAGGGCTATACACAAGAAGAAGAATAGATTATGATGAGGTGTCTGCTCCTGTTACTAGATTAGAAGCCATACGACTCTTTCTTGCGTACTCTGCATCCATGAAATTCATAGTTTATCAAATGGATGTAAAGTGTGCATTTTTGTATGGAAAGATCTCTGAAGAAGTCTACGTGAGTCAACCTCCAGGCTTTAAGGATCCTGATTTCCCTCACAGGGTATACAAGCTTGATAAAGCTTTGTATGGCTTACATCAAGCCCCTCGAAAATAGTATGAGACTCTGTCATCCTTTCGTCTTGACAATGGTTATGAAAGAGGAAAGATTGATCAGACTTTGTTCAGAAAGAGAAAAGGAAATAAGATGCTGCTTGTCTAGATTTATGTGGACAATATCATCTTTGGCTCCACCAACAAAAAACTCTGCAAAGACTTTGAAGATCTTATGAAATCAAAATTTCAGATGAGTACTATGGGAGAACTCACATTCTTCCTAGGTCTTCAAGTACAACAAACATCTAGTGGAATCTTCATCAACCAGTCAAAATATGTGGAATCCATGTTAAAGAAGTTTCACTTTGCAGACTGTCAGTCCATCAGAACACCTGTTGATACAAAAGTGAAGATTGGCCCAGACACAGATGGCAAATCTGTGGATCAGACTCTTTATCGATCCATGATTGGTTCACTCATGTATTTAATAGCCAGTAGACCTGAAATATGTTTGGTGTTTGTGTTGGTGCCAGGTATCAGGCAGATCCCAAGGAATCTCATGTAAATGCAGTCAAGAGGATATTCAGATATCTTAAGGGCAAACCTGCTCTTGGATTATGGTATCCTAAGGAAGGAGACTTCAATCTCTATGCATATACAAATAGTGACTATAGGGGATTCAATTTCAACAGAAAGTCCACATCTGGTGGTTGTCAATTTCTTGGTCCCAGACTGTGTCATGGCATGCAAGAAACAGACCAATGTTTCTGTATCACAGCTGAAGCTGAATATATTACAGCATCAGCTTGCTTTCTCAAGTTCTCTGGATTCAAAACCAGATGCTTGATTATGGTTCTAACTTCTTGCAAACACCAATCCATATTGACAACACTGTTGCAGTCTTCATAACAAACAATCCGGTTCAGCACTCAAAAACAAAACATATTGAAATTAGATATCACTTTTTGAGAGACTGTGCTGAAAAAGGTTTAATCAAGCTGATTCAGGTTAACACAGACAATCAGCTAGCTGATTTATTTACTAAGGCATTTGACCCAAGTCGGTTTGAATTCTTAGTCCAATCAATCGGCATGATTAACCTAGAGTAAAAAAAATCAAAATTTACAAAAACATCAAAAAAAATTAATTCACAAAATTACAAAAGAAATCAATTTTTGTTGAAGTCCTTGATTTGTACTTCCAGGGAAATGATATAATTACAGTCGTTATATCATTCACTGTGCTTAATTCAATATCTTGAAAGACTGACTTGACTTACCTGATATGAGGGTAGGCTCAACTTGGAACAAAATATAATGTTGTGATAACTAAAGATCATATTCAACTGTGAATGCATCATCTCAAGAGCATGTAAGTATCTGACCTATCCAAGTGTATGTATGTGTAGCAATCTAAACACACCAGTCATGATACCTTATGAATTCATTCACATCAGTTTCTCCTTTGTTTTGCTGAGCAAAGACTTGGGGAAACAAGCACATAGCGCTGATGTCTAGATCAAAAAGATTCCCAATGAGGAACACATCCAATAAGGGTGACAAATATAACAAAAAGAATCCCATAGTGCATCACCTTCCAAAGTGAAGAGGAAAAAGAATCCCATGAGGATCAAACAAAATAAGGATCTGGTAAAATAATCCCAAAGTGGATCCCCATTTCCAAAATGAATGAGGTTTAATAATTTAAATGACCAGGTATTGATAGTTGTGAAAAAGTTCTACCATACAGTACATGAGGATAGTTGATCTTGCTATGCTTATGAGTGTGAGGTTCATGTTGAACGTTTAATTAAATCAAAACATGATAAAAATCACATGCATTACAATATTGACCAAGCATGAGTTTAAGAGGACAAACATACCTTCAATCAATAAGTTCATGACAACTTGCACTTATGAAAGATAAGATTGATATGATCCCAAAATTTCAAACAATAGTACAAAATTTATACATTTACAGATAAGCAAATCATTCAAAATTCTGAAATATTGTCCTTAATTTTATAAATTTGTGTAAAGTTTTATCCCATATGGATATAAACTTTAGGGGGAGTAGTAAAATTTAAAAGGAAATATTTACAAAAACATGAAATTTGCAAATATAAAATAGGCAACATTGTTTAAAATCAAATGGATAGTGTCTGTATGGAATTGATACCATAAACAACTTCAGAAGATGCACATAACCCAAAATCAGTCAACTGGGAAACATGTATCACATCAAAGATACAGTCAATCCAAGCAAAAATTGACAATCTCAGAATCTGCTAAATCTTCATAAAGCACCTATGATGCAGACTTATCTTCATAAAATCAGAAACAACTGTGCAAAACCAGTCAGAATCATCCATTGCAACTAATTATTTTTGACAGTTCAAAATTTAATGCGGGTAAGAGTATTGGTTAATGCGGGTGAAGGTAACCCTGTCATTTACCCATGCGGGTACTGTTTTTTGTACAAGTAAAACTAATGCGGACAACAAAGTGTTCTTCGCATTTGCTACAGTAAATGCAAAAAGGCCAACTCACAGCATATGTACAAAGTGTTCTCCGCATTTGCTATAGTAAATGTGGACAGTTCCACTCATTGGTCACTGAATGCGGACAAATCATTTGTCCTTGTGCATTTGCTACAGTGAATGCTGATAAGTTACTTGTTTCACCCGCATTTGTCACAGTAAATGCGGACAAGTATTTGTTCTCTCACATTTGCTACAGTAAATGCGGATGGGTAAAATTAGTTCTTCCGCATTCGTTAACAGTAAATGCTGACACTTAGTTTGTTCATCAGCATTTGCTACAGTGAATGCGGCCATTAAAATTCTATAAACCGCATTTGCTACAGTAAAATTTTTCTTCACTTGTAAAATTTGTGAAAAAATTATGAAATGTTCTTAAATACTCATTTAATGTGAGTCATTTATTACTTTTCAAATTTTTGAGTGAACTTTTATAGTCCGTCAAGACCAAAAAACCGTTCTTCTTCTGAGTTCAATCTACACTAATCAAGCTTCATTTTGTTCAAATCCAACATCAAACAAACAACATTGTCTGTTAAATCGAAGTATTGTCAACTAAAAGGTGATTATCAGTTTCTTACATTACTTCGACTGTCGAACAAAATTTCTTGAAATGGAACCCTAATCTTGTGAAATGCTTCAAATACACTCAAGAACACTGGATTTAGATGAATGACAGAGTTCATTAAAACCAATGATCGGTGTAAACATCAAAGATTTCATGTGGTTCTAAGAACACATAAAACATCGATGAACAAGGGATACTGGTTTATAACAATGTTGACATCAAAACAACCTGTTAAAACCAATCAAAATCAGTGTAACCCCAAAAAGAAAAAATTTTGAACTGTTATTCATAAAAAAATCAAAATTAGGTCAAATAACCTAATGTAACAGTAACAAGCAAATTCATTTTTGACCTAAAAAGTCAAAATTGAACAAATCACACATAATTCTCACTAATTCATCCTTTGTGTGCAGATTATAATGGCTAACCTGACTTGGAACAAGCTCCACAATGTCAGTGGTTTTCTCAATCCAGATGTCCCTAAAGCAGAAGGTCTTAGAGACAGATCAGATTTATTGCCACCCAGAGTGGCCTATGCCATTACAGTTAGACCAGTGATCTTTGAGAACTATATCAGATCATTTAGGGTAATGCAAAAGTAGTAGACAATGATGGAGAAAAAGTAATTTCAGGAAGAATAACTGCTGACCATACACTGATAATCTCTTAGCAAACAATAAGACAATGCTTGAGATTTGAAGGTGAACCTGATTCACCAACGAATTTGATGAAGAAGATATCATGTCATTCTTTGCTGACATTGGATATGAGGGTGGATTTGAGGCAAACAGATAGTGAAAGGATTGGTAGATTTGCAATGGAGGTTTCTCATTCATTATATCCAACATTGCTTATCTAAAAGAAAAACTAGGTGGAATGATATACCATTAACTATATCTTCACTGGTCTGTGCCCTCTGCTCTAACAGACCCTACAACTTTTCAGCCTATGTCTTTAATGGAATGATGCAAACATTCAAGAGGGGAAAGAACATGTTCCTAATGTATCCCAGATTCATTCAGTGTCTTATTCATGAAGCCTTTCCAGATCTGGTTTTAGAAGGCCCCTTTCTTGAAATTCCTCATTATAATGTAAGATCTTTGAAGTACATCAAGAAGAGAGATCCAAGAAATTTCTATAGTGGTACTTTCTTTCCACTTTTACCTTGGATGCAACAACAAATAGATCCCCAAAATGATGTGCCAATGGATGAGGAACAATTACAACAACAAGAACCTGTTTTACATGATGATATTCCTATTGAGGAACCTGCACAAGAAATGGCAGTTGTTGTTCCTAATGTGGAACCAATTCATGAAGTGAATGTTCAAGAAGAAGCTCTAGAACAATCAGTGGAGCAGGCTGTTGTTCATGATCAACACCATGTTGATGAGCATGCAGAATCTAAAGAACTCAATAGACTAGTGTCACCTTTGATTGGTGATCCTCACTCTGGTGAAACAATACAAAAGCTACTGTTTTATCCCCTTTTAGGATTGACCCTATTATCCCACAATCATGTTCTCCTATTCCTACTGATCAAGAAACACAAGAAAGCCCTGCACATGAAGCTGCTACTGTATTTGAAAGTTCTGGTGAATCTACTAGTTCCACAGACTATTCTCAATCATCTGATGATGAGGAAGATAATCAACAGTTTGTACCTCTTCCACAGAGACAAATTGTCTCTGAAGATGCTCCTATTGAGAGCTTTGCTGAATCAGAAATAAATAGACCAGATGATAAAGATAAGATGATATCTGAACTGATGGAAAAAGTGTCTAGACTGGAGAATACATTAAACAGGAGGTTAGGGGTACTCAGTGATGGACTCCAAGAGTTAGATGAAAAAGAAAAAGGACTAAGGGAGTCAAAAGAAAAGTATGAAGCTGAGATCAGGATGAAGGATGATGAAATCAGTAAACTAAATCATCTTTGGAAATGGCAAGAGAAGAAGTGTATGGGCTTGTTGAAACTGTTGCCATACAAACATAAGCAATGGAGGAACAAGAAAACTTGATTGGGTCTCAAAATGAGTTAATTGATGAGCTCATAAAAAGAAATGATGACTTAACAAAAAGAGTTGATGAACTAGAACTCCTTGTGAAATTAAAAGATGAAATTATAAAAGAAAAGGATGAGAAATCTAGTGATGAAATTGAACAACAAGTAGCAGAACAACATCAAGAACAAGAAAAGGAAGAAGAAGTCAGGGATGAATCCAGTTGGGAAATAGGGGTTCATTCTGAAACTTCATCTGCAGATGCTACTATGATGAAAGAATTGATTGATGACTTGGACAGGTATTCTTCCAGGGAATTAATCATAGATGAAGAGTTTTGGGACTACATCAAATACATAAGATCCCCCTCTGATTCTATTGTAGTAATTCCTTCAAAACCTATGCCAATTGAAGAAGAGTTGAATGCAGCCTGTGCCTGCAGTTGTGCTGACTGTTGAACAAAAAAGTCTAATTAAAAGACTTTGTGATGAGTTAAAAGAAAAAGAAACTGCTGAATTGAACATACAAGAAGCTGTTGAGGCTAAACAGCAATGAATCACTCCTAAAATTAAGGCTGTTGAACAAGAACAACAGGCCAAAACTGATGAAGCTTCTTCATCAGGATCAAAAGTGATGACATACACAAGAAAAAGGAAGTATTTGTCAGAAAAGGCAAAAGGAAAACTTCCTATGGTTGAGGAAGAACAACCTAAAATGAACACCAAAGATGATCCAAGAAGTTTGGCAGTAATTGCTGAATTTTTGGATGAACATGAGCAGGCTGAAAAAGAGTTACAGCATACTTTGGAAGTGATAATGCTGGATGAAGAAGACTCTAAGAACAAAAACAAAAGACACATGATGATGTGACCAGCCCAGCTATTATTGAGCAATCTGTTGAAAGCATGATTGAAAAGGCCAAAACTAATGATCTGATGATTCATGCTATGTATCTGATCAATCATGGCTATGAAGCTGAGATGGTATTCAACATGACCTATGATGAGATTGTAGAAGAAGTAAAGAAGACATAAAAGCTGCTTGATCCATCATATGTAACAGAGTATGAGATGAGGAAAGATTCTGTAAAGAAAAAGGCTAAAAAGACAACAACTTCCATCTTAAAAACAATAAAGAAAGTTGCTGAACAGTTTATGTTTCCTGATCCCTATAGTATGCCTGATAGGGAAATGAAGGACTATCTTAACAAACAAGGGTTTACAAAAAGAAAACTTAGTAACATGAAGACCAATTCCCTAAGGGCTGCAATGTTAAAATTGATAAATGACATGAAAGACAGATTGAAGGCAATTGAAGAAGAAGTAATTGCCCAGAAGCACAGAACAAGAACATCAGCACAAGATGTGCAGCTGACAGTTAAAGATAAAGATGTTCTGGCCCCTATCTTACAAAAGAATTCAGAGTGGTTTATAGAGCCTTCTCGGCTCGAACTCCAAGAAAGGCTAACCACTACTGAATTAATTAGAAGGGTGTCTACTCCAAGTGGCAAGACTGATGTTAAAATCATTGCCTGGAAGTATGACAGCGACTGGAATATGTTCATGGTGAAAAGAATATCAGGATTGGTACAATTCTTCACTGGGTATATAGCTTTAGTCAATGCATTGAAAGTTCATGATCTGAAAGAACTGGCTGAGCTTGATCTGGTGAATCCTGCTGGCATGTACAGAGGATATGAATTTGCTGATATTTTGAAGATGTTTAAAAGAACTAACAACTTCAAATCACTAAAAGCCATTTGCACAAGAAAAGACAAGACCTTCAACAACCCATTTGTCAAAAGAAGAACAAAAGAAGCAGAAGAAATAGTATTCCGTAAATTGTATGTAAAGCCAACTGAAAGTCTAAAAAGAAAGATGATTACAGGCACTCATAAGTCAAAGCCTATTTCTAATGTTTATTATGATGAAGAGACTTATGAGCTTGTGATTGAAAGAACATGGGGAGGAAAAGAAGCCCCTAAAATTAGAATTTTCAGTGGATATGAGGTCAGACTGCTAGATGAGTCTTACATACACTATATCTTCACAAGACACTTTAGAGCCCTCAAAAACAAAGCTGCTAAAGATGATCTGGAGTTTATGTTGAAGTGTGTTAAGATCTTGAAGCTGGCATTTGCAGAATCAACAATAAAAGGGAACAAAGGAAGAAGAGAAAGGTGCCAATGTAGATGGGAAATATTGTAAAGTTAGAGGTTGATGCTAATGGGTCATTGTTGATCCATATAGATGGGTTTCTTCCATTTTAGTTTGGGAACCCATCTCTTTGAAACAAATGCCCCTTGCTGCTATCTACACCATGAGTGAGATAAAGATACATGTGCTGAGCAGAGAAAAGATGAAAGAAGCAAAAGACTTTTCCAATATGATCAAGGCCATTATCAATCCCTCAATGGTACAACCTGAATCTCAAATAGAAGCTGCTGCAACTTTATCCCCAAAAGTCGAACAGAAGACATCACAAGAAGACCAACCAGAATCTTCACAACCACCAACTCTATCACAATCTTGAGGAACCTAGGTAGTATAATCCTTAGGGGAGTATTGTTAGACCCTGAAAGGATCATACTTGCCAACTCAAGAAGTGGTTGGAGGTTGTTCTGGTTGGAGAACATTAGTTACAGAAAACAACAGAAGACAACACAAGACAAGAAAAGACAAGTATAAAGCACCCGCATTTGTTAATGCGGATGACTAGTGAACAAATGCGGACAAGTGTTTGTTCACCCTCATTAGCAAATGCGGATCAAGAAAACTAATGCTGAATAGAATTGTTCATCTGAATTTGTCCATGCGGATGAACTAAAGAAATGTTGACAAAGATTGTTCACCCGCATTAGTCCATGCGGATGAACAACAGTAAATACTGACAAAGATTGTTCACCCGCATTAGTCCATGCGGATGAACAACAGTAAATGCTGACAAGACTTATTCGTTCGCATGAACTAATATGGGTGAGCAAATACAAATGCTGACTACAAACAACAAATGCTGATGAAGACTTGTTCATCCACATGAACTAATGCGGATGAACAACTTACACTTTTATATTTATTTTGTACTTAGACTAGATTCACTTGTATAGATCAGGGTTAGTTTAGTCTTTTGTACAGGCAATGTATACACCTATAAATAGGGTCACATGCCCTAACTTTGTAAGTTTTCGACTTCAATAGCAATATCCATAATATTTTATAACATTTACTACTGTTCTTGATTCTCTTACATTCAAGCATTTACTACAGCAATTGATGTTCTTTAATATATGAATTCCGCTGCTATATTATTGACTCAGTCCACATATTCGATCCTAGGTTGAGTCCACATATTCAATATGTAATAAGTGTAGGGGAGTAATTATGGATTTCTTTTCCATTGGCTTGTGAGACACTTTGTGTTGCTTCCCTTTCAGACATGCAACATAATAGTCAACACTTGTAAACTCTTTCTTTGGCATTCTAGTTACCAATTCATTCTTAATTAATTTATTCATGTTCTTAATGATTACATGGCACATTCTTTTATGCCAAAGGAAAGACTCATCACTATTGCCTATAGATAGAAAGCAAGAAACTTCTCCTGACGGGATGTTTCCTGCAAATCCATCTTATACATGTTCCCTTTCCTAAGGTCTCTGAGAAGGATATGCACTTGAGGAATGATTAACCTGAGCTTGAGAACAATGCACTCATGCTTAGCAAAGAATATGTTATGTCTCTGATAACAAAATTGGGATACACTCAAGACATTATACCCAAGCTTTTTAACATAATGTAACCACAAGATTCTCCTCCAAAAGCAACTAGCCCTCCATCAACTCTTTCAAAATTTTAAAGCAAAAAAGCCATTTCCTGTCATGTGCCTGGAATAGCCCCTATCAATGGTCCATAATTTTTATTTAGTCTTTAGTTGTTCATGCATAAAAGAGATAGTTTGTTACATTTGGAAACCCAGGCCTTATTGGTCTTGGGCTTGTCAAAGTGAACTGAAGATAATTCAACAACAATTGATCCTATACGCAAGCTCTATGGATCATTTTCTATTATTGATGAAGAACGTTCAGTCACTTGGCCTTCCTTCATCTTCCACACCATCTTAGGAAGATTAGACTTGGTTTTTAATACTTCAAAAGTTTTGATAACTTTGGTTGTTTTGAAGACTAGACCTTTAGAAGCTTTTGCATCCACTGTAGCAGACTTTAGTACTTCGGAAGGATTCTTTTCTTCCGAGACCAAATTTTCTTCGAAAGGTAATTTTTCACCTATCTTCTTCTTCACTTTGGAGCTCCCAAAAGGAAGAGAATTTCCTTCTAAAGCTATCTTCTTCTTCTTCTTCTTAGAATTTTTCTTCTTAGTCAGATGGATAGTACTCTTGGGATTGTAGATGCAATCTTTTGCAAAGTGAGAAGTACCACCACAGATGATGCATACAGTTGGCATACTTCTGAGAGTCTTCTTCTATGTAGAAGGCTGAGCTTGATCTCTTTCCACTTCCTTCTTCATCTTCATATATGATGAAATAGGCTTCTTAGGGTGATGCTTACTCTTGGAACTGGATGGTTCAGGCTGTGCAGTAGTGGTGCATATTTGATCAACCTTCTTTTCTTGACCAGGATGATTTGGACATGAACTAGGTTGAATTTTAGTCTTTAAAAACTTGGTTTTGCTTGGAGTTAAAGGTGGTCTTTATCTCTTGGGCTTTCTTTGATTTTCTTTTGGCAGCCCTGATCATGTTCTTCCTAGAAGACTTGGTCATCCTTGGTTCTTTCTTCTCTTTAGAAGTATAGTTACCCTTCTTAGGATGATCCTTCACACTCACTACAGATTCATCCTTTGGAAATCAGCTTTTAAAATGTTCAAGGACTCAAGGTCAGATCTCACTTCCAGGTTATAGGACCTATACATATTTACTTTAGCAATACATTCAGTACAGAGATGTTCTAATAGTTTAGCATCTTTATGGTTTGCCATCAGTGCATGGTTGGGAGTAACATCTTCTACCTGAAAGCTCCAGTCAAAGTCTCCTTCTTTAACACCAACAACAACTTATTGTTTTGGTTTGCTTGGCTTCTCAGATCTTGGAGCAGCATTAGTGTAGTTAGGCTTAGATTGTGCTTGGCCACCATTAGTCCTTGGTGCCTTGCACTCTTTAGCAAAGTGTCCCATCTGGTTACAGTTGTAACACTTCACTTTGCACTTATCCAGTCTAAACTTTCCACTGGATACATAACTGGAAAACCTTCTTTTGGTTCTCTGGTAGAACTATTTGGCTCTATGAGTGAGAAGAGCCATTTGCTGGACTATCTCTATGTACTTCAGGTCATCTGGATTGATACAATCCAAGTCTTCAAGAGTGAAGAGAAAGTTTCCAGAACTTTCATCAGCACACACAAAGGCTTGAGATGAGCTTGTCTCTTGGAATGGGCTTCCTTAGATGTAGCTCTCCCTTAGTGTTTTAGGGAAGGTTATGAAAGGGTCCTTTTGTGAGTTGTCAGGGTAGCAGATAAGATGATGGTGTGGTTCTCTACTATCCCTTTCAACAGCGTGGAGGGCTGAACTCTGTTGATTGCTGGAAGAGCTGCTTGATGGATTTTGCATGTTCATCTCCATCTGGTAGCCACTAAGGTTACCATATAGGTCTGTGAGAGTAAGGGTAGAGAGGTTATTAGTTCTCTTAATGGCCACACAGTAGTGTGTCCATTTTCTGTGAAGAGAGATCATGAACTTCCTCATAATGTCCCTATTCTCAAGCTTTACTGCAACATCAATGAGAGTATCCACAATTTTAACATACCTAAAGTATTATTGAATCATAGTTTCACCTGACTTGTAGGTAAAGTTCTCAAAACGTTGCTTAATGAGGTCCTTCTTGTTTTCTTTAGTGCATCCTAGAGCTGCTTAGAAGTTTTGAACTTCTTAAAGCCTCTGTATATAGAGTTTGTAAGATCAGTTTGGAGAGCGGTCTTGGCCTTCTAATCTATGTAAATCTTTTTCCAATCATCCTCAGAATAGCCAGCCATTTCGTTAGGAATCATCCCACCTCTGGCAGTGGCTGAACATGTGCTTGGAATGTGAGGTCCTTTGACAACAGATCTCTACATCCCACTGTCTTGAGACTTGATGAACCCTTCCATACTACAGGACCGTTGAAGGGGGTTGAAGGGGGTTAACGCAACATTTCACACTTGTTAGGAGAGTGTTTAGAACAATTAGTAGATAATATATAGAATGGGGTTAAGATGAAACAAAAAACAGAACAAGAACAAAATAATTTGGTTTTCAAGAATGATGTGCATTGCACTCACGTTCTTACAAAGTATTACAAAGCTTATCCAAAGTTACAAGTACTTGAGATACTTTATACTACATTCTACAGCTGGTCATACTTTGAAGGCTAGCTGGAAACACTAATCTAGACAATACGATCAATGTAGAGTCAAAAGGAAGATTGCCTTTTGACTAGTGACTATCACATGCTATAGCTCACATCCTAATATATTACAAAAAGGATAGAAGTACAAGAGTAGAAAGTTACAGACATAAGACCTTAATTTAAAGTTTGACAAAAAGTATGAACTTTTCACCAACTCATATATGTTGGTGAGTCTTCAATGGTGGCGGTAAAAAGTTGTTCAGCTTTTGTCAAAATGTGATACAGAAAAAGCATGTCTTCTCTGTACTAAGAAGAAATTAGTCTTTGCCTTCGGAAGACTTTGTCTTTGAAGCTTCGGAATACTTCATCTTTGGCTTTGGAAGATTTGGTCTTTTGGCTTAAAAAGATTTGATACTTAGCAAAAATTCCCTGAGTTGTATCAAATATTTTCTAAAGTAACTTCCTTGTACTTCACATGTGCATGCTGAGAGCTCTTTGATTGCATCAGCCTTTAAGTGTTATCCTTACAAACTCCCCATAAGGCTAATGCTACCAAAACAAAAGGACTTTGAAGCTTGATCTTTATCTGTTGATAGTCCTTAATAGAATCAAGACTATCTCCTTCATCATCAATTGGTATGGATTCCTTAGACATTCAAAGTACCTCCTCATGTCATAGAGATCATGTAGAGGGAGGTTAAGAATGTTTTAGAAGAAGTACACATCTTGACCACCTTTATCACTAGTGACATACCATCTGTCTGGGTTACTAGTAAATGCCAAGGACAAGATAGGTTTCTCTATAATGAGTCGACTTTGTTGAGCAGTCTCTTCTTTATTACCCTCAGGATTTTTTGACCCATCCTAAGGTACTGAGGTGGATGTCTTGGACTTCTTCTTCTTCTTCTTGTCCTTTTTGATAGCCATCCTCTTCCTTTGTCTATATTTTAACTGAGAAGGCTGGCTTTGAGTACAAGATGGTTCTTGTTTATCCTTCTTAGTTGGGTCCTTTTCCTTCATAGATTCAGAAGGAAAGGGATTAGGACCCTTCTGTGGGTCAGAAGATAAAGCTGGATGAGATGCAGCACTAGGTCCAGGTTGTGTTGTCTCTTATGGTTCAACCTTGACCTCAGCTTCAGGTGCAGCCTGACTTGGTGGAGAATGCAAGTCAACCAGCTCACCCTGTTTGATCTTCTGCTTGATCACCCTAATGTGCTCATCCATTGTGGATAGAAACATTGGACCAATTCTTCTTTTGTAGAACCCATGTAGCTTCAAGAAGCTAACCATATTTTTTGTGTCAGTAGACTTCTTTTGATTGATTTTGATTGTGGCTTTTGACTTTGCAACCTCTTCCCTTATCTTCCACTGAGCAACATTTTGCTCTTTTAGTACTACTTTCTCAAGCTACTTGAGGTATTAAAATTCAATGTATTCATAAGGTAAATGAAGTAGGCCTGCTGCCTAATAGAGGCTTGTGGCACTCAAGTAGGTTATAATGCTTTGTTTATCTTGTTACCTTCCTACTTGAGTTTCTTGCACAGTAGCCACAGCCTCTGCCTCAGGGCTTTCTTGAACTGCGTAGAGGGTAGGAGCTTTGTAGAGTCTTTTTTCTAATTCTTTCTTCTTTGATTTTGAGGAGCAGTACTGCATCCTAAGCTTCCCTCCTCTCCTTTGACACTTCCATGTCAGCCGGTTCATTCAGTTCATCCAAGGCGAGAGAGATGAGTTCATCAACATTGTAGTTTTTGGACCCCAGATAGTTAAATCTGGCTGCCTTCAACTCATCTTCTTGAGTGCTTGGTCTGGGGGCGACCATGATTGCAACTTCCATAGAGCCAGGGGTTCAATTTGGACCCTCTCCTCTTGCCTTCATCTTCCTCTCTATTCTCCTCCTCAATCTCCTCAAAGGTCATTTTCCTCTTCCCTTTGTCAGTCACTGGCCTATGTGACTAAGGGTGGAGAGAGCTTTGGCCTTCATTGCTTGGTGTTGCACTTGAGCTCTAGCCAGAGAGAGGCTACGAGACACCTTCACCAGCTGGTGCCTCACTGAACGTAATGGGTTTTGAAGTAGTCCCTATCTCAAGGTTCACAGGTTCAACTACTGGGCCTTCAGCCATGGTTTCCCCTTCGAAGCTAATCTTAGGGTCTAGCTCAACATCCAGTTGACCAACAGTCTTGCCTACTAGCCTCTTTCTATATAGTTGGATCTCTTCTTGAACTCTTCAATCACCATTTTTTCAATTCTCTTCTTGACAAGTGGCAAGTCAACTAGATAGAAGCTCTCATAATATCTCAGGTTTTGAAAATTGAAAATCTATTATTTTCCTTGAGATCTAGAGAGTACCAGGGCTCTCCAATCAGCATCACACCTTCATCCCACTATTTGATTTTCAGCATGATAGGATGGTTAGACATTGCCCTTGGTATACCCTTCTCAAATAGGCTTTGAATGAGTGTGTCCACATCAATATGGTCCTGAGGAGGTTGTTGAGTATGGACATCTGTAAGTGTGGGTGGTGAATCCTCTATGTCCATAGGGTAGAATTCCCAGGTTCTATGATTGTAGGAAGGACTTTCACCCCCTTTTTGGTAGCATAACCCTCTTGCACAGGGGAGCTAAGGGTTAGGTCCACCACATCTATAGGTTCTTATGGACATGGTTCATTTTGCCTAATAGATCTCTCAGCTAACTTGCCCTTGAGATCAGTGATCTCAAGTTGCTGGGCATGGACCTGTCTTTGTAAGGTAGTCACCTGAAATTCCTGTTGACTTACCTTAGAAACTAAATAGGTATAGAGTTTTGACAGTTTTTGCACCTTTAGTTGCATACTCCCCTCTTCCTCATTAGAAGAATCATGGGTGATGAGAGAATAGGACTAAAGTCTTCTTCCTCATCACCAGCTTGGGGTTCTTGTTGCTAGATTTTCCCTACACCATGATAGCTTCAAGAGAAGTGTCATTGGGCTGGGTTGCCATGGTTGAGGTCTTGATGATGTAATCACTTGCAGAAGAGAGAGCCTCTTCCATATGGGCCTCCTGAACATGTTCAGGGAGGTCCACCTTAGTTGGGGTTGGATGATGTGTGCTAGATATGGGTGATTCAGGAGCACTGATCTCTCCTTGAGCAAGGGTAGAGAAGAGAGACTCATGGTACTCACTAAAGCCCATCTCCTCATCATCATAGAATTCTAGGTTGGAGATTGTTTGGTTGAGAACTAACGGCCGGGGATGGTAGCTTTCCACTGATGGTTGATCACTTGAGTTTTGAGACTCATAGTGAGGGCTTAAGCCTAGGGTAATGTGCTCATCAGGCTGAGCATGAGAAACCTCAGCACTAATCAAAGAAATAATGGGAGTGGTATGCTCCTTAGGAGAGTGGGAGCTCTTGTGTTAACTTCTTCCTCCATGGGTAGTGATATGGAGGCCTGCTTAATCTGAGTAGACTGAGCAGGGGTATTTTGGATGTTCTTAAGTAGGGGAGGGTTATTTGTGGTTGTGTGGGTGGTGTAGATGTAGAAGGTATGGGCTCAACATTGACTAGTGCTGTCAAGTTGTCACCTTGAGCAATATGCTCTAACATTTTTGGGACTAGGGCTGTTTCTACCCTGAGAATCCAACAATGGACTTTCTCATTGTTTTGAAGATGCTGGGCTTCATCTATCCCAATTTAAGAGTATTACACTTTCCCCTTAGCCGTGTGCCCAGTTCATAGTTAAGAATGTGTTGAACATATCTAGGGAACATATAGTGCTCTAAGGAGTCCAAGTTAGCAAGCAAGTTTGTATAGACAAACTGGGAGTACTTGAACTTGACCCCTTAAACCATCCTCTAGTCTATATAGTATAAGTCCTTAGGAATCTGGTCCCAACCTCCATGTTTGCTAGATAAGGACTGGATTATAAGGAATCTGTCCTTAGGAATCTGGTCCTATCCTCCATGTTTGTTAGAGAAGGACTGGATTATAACATGGAAGAGGTACTTCCATTGAGAGGAAACCTTACCCTTCTTGAAGGTTCTAACAGAGTAGTCCCTTTCATAGCCCATCTTCCAGAATGAGTTGTTTACAACAGATTTAGGGAAGGACATCTCGCCTTCTGCATCATCCAGCCTCAGATGAGAGTTGATGGTGGCTGGAGTAATGAAAACTTTCCTCCCCTGCACTGTAGCAGATAGTGCCTTCTCACCATCCAAGATGACCTCTTGGCAGGTCCTCCAGAACTCTAGGAGTTGATCTTCATACAATGGAGGGTGTATTGTGAGGGTGGTGAAGTAGTTGGATAGATATAAGAAGTAGCAAACATCTGAGAAACCTGGATCTTTCTCAGATGATAACAGAGCAACTTGATTGTGTTGCCTGTACAGATGCATTGAAAAATCTGGTTGGTTTCTGGGATCAGGGTTGGCCATTTTGAGTAGCTTGAAAGTGAAGAAAGCTAAGAACAAAGTCGGTTTGTGGGTGAATTTAGGATTTGAACATTTAGAGATAAAGTGGAAGGTGAAAGAAGGGGAACCATTGTACAAATATATATACGTTAAGGATTTGAGACAAAGTTTTGAGAAAACTTCCGAAGCCAAATTGACTTCGGAAGATATTCCTTAGCTTTATAAGAATTTGCTTCGGAAGAAAAATACTTAGAGAATATTTACCCCATAGACAAATTTTGCTTAGGAAGATATTAAATATTAGAAATCTTATTCAAACAGAGAATAAAGCTTCGAGACTAGATTGCTTTCAGAAGAAAGTAGTCCTTCAAGGTGTATAAGTACTTAAAGACAGATTTAAGCTTCAAAAGATATATCAAAATTTCTTCCGAAGGTAAATTTCTCAGAATTAGTTATTTTTTTTGAAAACATAATTTTCTTCCAAAGAAAAATTGATGTCTTCCATAAGAAAACTAATGATCAAGTATAAGGTGGTATTCACCTTGCCGTTTCTTATTGTTTAGTCATAGTTTATTATAGCTTAGATATTATTGTAATAGGATCTAGTTTAGATTTGTCTTGTTTTGTATTCTGTGACATGCGAAACTCCATGCGATACTGCAGTTTTGGCCGGTTGTTTTGTATACTTATGTCATCTGCATTCGTGTACTTCATCCGCATTTGTGTACTTAAGTCATCCGCATTTGATTCGCCTTTATCCGCATTTGTATACTTGAGTCATCCACATTTGATTCACTTCATCCTCATTTGTATACCTAAATCATCCGCATTTGTACCTTAGTCATCCGCATTTGTTCACCTTCATCCGCATTTGTACCTTAGTCATCCGCATTTGTACACTTGTTTACCCGTCAATAAAAACTTATAATTTAATGAATCACAAAACTAAAAATATAAAAACTTATGCAAGACATAATCCATGTAAACGATAACAGTGATAATAATAATAATAATAATAATGATAATAATAATAATAATAATAATAATAATAATAATAATAATAATAATAATAATAATAATAATAATAATAACTTTAAACAAAATAATAAATCCACCTAATGCTTACATCCTATAAATAAAAACTAAAAATAACCATACAATGAATACCAGATAAATAAAATTAGTCCAGTCATAAATACATACATATATACACCCGAAACACACACTCACCGATTTATATACACCTATATGTATAACACGGCACACACATATAAACACATACATTTATTTTTTTTAAAGAAAAGGGTATGTTTAAAGACCTGTCTTATCACCACCCAAAATGACCAATGCATGGCTTAGCTTCTTAACCCATGCTAGCTTGATCCACTAACCAAAATCTTCCTAAGACATAATCTTGTAATTAATCAAGAAAGTGGGACCCAATCCCCCTTTCCAACACCTCTCGGGTGAACCCCCTACAACACCACCACCCTCACCTTCAATTCCAAGTATAACTCTTTCCAAAACACTCTCAAACTTCTCTTACTCTCCTGCATTCTTCTAGCAGCGAACTCCAGCCTCTTGAAGCCAGGAAACAGCCTACACCCGAGCTCCATCAACCCTACATGCTAAGCCTTCTCTCACCATCGCAAGCTTCTTTGGCAGCCTCTGCTTCCACCACATCTACCTCACGTAACAAGGTAACCGTTGCTACCCGAAAAGGCTTGAAATATCACGTATCATCTCATTGGTGACACGAACAACCCCGTGTCACCCCCAACATCATATGAACAAATACGATACCATATTTTCCAGTAACAAAAGGATGTAAAATCTTTGTAAAGAACGGTTTTGATAAATATAATTATGTTGAGGCTTGTGTCCAAAACTTATGAGCTCACCAACATTATGTTGATGTGTTTTGGGTGTGTATTTCAGGAGAAGAATGATTTGGCCAAATGAACATGGATAGGAGTTGACTTAGCCTGACATTGGAGATTAGCCATCAGCCCATCTCTAGATAAAATCATTTGGGACATTGGATTAATATTAATGTAATTGGGATTTGGAAACAGTTAACTTGTATTGGTACTATTAATGTGGACGATTGGTTGACAATTGAATAAGTTATGTTTACTTTCCGCTGCATTGTGTTGATATCAGTTAGTCATAGCCGGACCCCGTTCGGCAGGTTATGACATTTTGGGACTCTCTGAACTTTAATGATATTACTGATTTGTGTCTATTGATCGATTGTGTATTGTTAGGAGCTTATATTTGTCATCTTTGACCATTTTTCTTCTTTATCCTTACAAATACTTTTGTAAATGGGTTATGTTTGATTTGTGTTCATTTTCTATCATTACTTGGTTCACAAGATATTAGATATAGTGATATCTTGTGGATTCTTGTGTTAAATATTCATCAAAAGCATGTTCAAACGATCATCTAGACCAACAATATGGTATCAGAGCCATTGTGCTCTTGATTATTTGTGTTTTTTGATTAGTTTTGACATATTCATCTTCTCAATTATTTTAACATTGTTTTACGTTTGTTATTCATGGAAATCGATTGAAGAAGGTTTGGTGTGAACTTGGGAAACTTGTGGAATCAATAAATTCCAAATTGGTTGTGATTTGAGTGAGTTTTGGTGATTTTTGGGTCATTTTTCTCAAAAAGATGGTTTTCAGACTCATAGTGCGAAACTACAGTTCTTTGTGCAAAACTATTCTGCGATACTACAGCAATTTGGTAGTTGTGATCCCTTTGCGATCCTAGAACAAAATTTCATTAGCCTGATAAGTTTTCTTACGAAACTACTATCCATTTCCCTTGAATGAAACTTCAATAGTTTTAGGCGAAATTGCTGCTGAAACGACTACAGAAACAAGCTACAAAACTACATCCTGTCTGCGAAACTACTCCCAGCAAAATTATTGTTTCTTTTGCGAAATTACTGTCTCTTGTGCGAAACTACCGGTTTTTGATTTAATCAAATTTCAATTGTCACAAGTCTTACCCTTGCTAATCTTGAGAGTGTGGCTCCAAACAGACCCCCTAAGCTAATCAATGGTAACAACTTTGATGATTGGAAAAGTTGTTTGAAAGATTTCTTCCTGTACACTGATCACACTCAATAGGAGTCAATTATTAAAGGACCTCATGTTCCTATTGTTGGATCTTATATGCCCAAGACACATACAAGATTGATGTGGTTAGTACGTTATGATCCAAGTCGGGTCATACCCAATAACAAGCTAGGCAAACACCGATAAATATTTATTTGTTGACATGATCAAGCAAATAAATTTTGACACCAATTTAGAAAATTGGTTTTCTAAATTATTGCATTTGAGATAGAACAAATTATATGGATATTTTGTTCATGAGATATCATTTGTAATGTTATTTAATTAAGTTAAATAACATCAAATATAAGAGTGTTTAAGTTATAAAATTAAAATTGGTTTAATTATATAACTTAATAAGTTATTAAACAATGAATTAAAAGGGGGTTTTTCAAAATGGGAGGGAACCCATTTTGAACCCATTTTCGGCCGCCCCTTGGTGGTTGCCTTGGGATTCCTTTGTCTTGTTTTTATGCAAGACATTTATTTGTTCAACTAAGACACTCAACACACTTTCTCTCTCACACATGCAAGCTCCTTCTTCTCCATTTCTCTTCTCCCATTTTCAGATCTAGAGGTTTTGTAAGAAGGGTCTTTGGTGTCAACTTCCTAACAAGTTGGGTGTTTTGCAAGAGCTTGTGGGTATACTAGCTTGAGACTTTCTTCTTTGGAGGTTTACGTTCAAGAGCATCATCTTCTTCATCTTTATCCATCTCGTATTGCCTTGTTCTTGAAAGGTAGTATTCAAGAACATCCTATGGTTGTTTTCTTTGATAGCATTTCTTTTCACATATATATATGATCCTTGTTCTTGGGTTTGTTTTCTTGAAAATAAAATGGTTTATTTTCAGCATCTAAAACAAGTTTTTAAATCCATTATATCCGCTGCGTTTTGATGTTTAAAATGGTTCAACATCTTTGTTAAAACTTGTAAGAACCCAACAATGGCATCTAGAGCCGGTTATGTGGAAAACTTGCTTCAAAAGTCCAAGAAAAGTTAGTTTTGTTGGACTTTTTCAACCCATTAGGGGCTGTTTTGTTGTGGATGAATGAATCCCTTATCTTTCAAAGTTTTATCTTACATGCTTTAGAATAAACCTTGAAAGATTAACATCAAGAGGTTGATTGTTTTGTTTGGTCTAAACCCTAAAGTTTGGGTTTATGTTGGCTGAAACTTTAAGGGTTAAAAGGGAGTTCATGGTTGTTCTTGATGTTGTATTTGATACATATTTTGGTGCATAACATAGCCTTGACCTAATGTGTTTTGGATTTGGATGAATGTGATTGTCATGTTTGGTTTTATTCATTAAAGGGTTGTAATAATAATTTTGGTGTTTGTATCTTTTGGGTTGTAATTTATTTATTCATTGGTTATGTAATAAATAGATTAGGTGCATTTCTTTTATTAGAAAAATTGTATTAGGATATGATTTTGTAAAAGAAGATGCACAAGTTGGAGACTCAAGGGAAGATACAAAGGAAGAACTCAAAAGACATGGACACTTGAAGCATTTGGATGCGGATTCGAGTGGGAGTTCTTGGACACATTTTAATGTGTCATTATTAACCCTTAGGAAAGACCAAATGACAACACTTGTGATGGCAAACAAGTGTGGTCACCTTAGTGGCTATGGTTATGCACTTATGATTGAATGGTTGTGCTTGTTTGGTTGTTTTGTTTTATGTTGGATGTTTGATATATGGATATGCATAACAAACAAATTTATAAACATAACAAGCTGAAAATAAATGGTTCTTAATCATTAAGTGGTTAATAAAAGGTTATTAAAAGGATTAATGATTTTAAATAAAAGGGGTTTTATTAAAAGAACCATAGGGTACCATGTATTTGAAAGCATGCAAATACAAGGTACATAGAGTTTTCTAAACTAGAATTATGAAAACTTAAAATGTCTTTTGAAAACAAGTTTATCACCATCCTTTTACACAACACTTGAGTCACTTGAAAACTCTTAATGGGATAAAGGTCACCTAACCATTTTGAGGGAACTTGTGATTTGAGGTGGGAATGCCATATTTGTGGGATAAAGATCACCTAACCACTTATATTGGTAAACTCACATGTGTGTGTAAGTAGGGTAACTTGATTTGCAAACCATGTTAAATGGATCACCTACAATGTGGTTTACAAAAGGTGTTGATGGGATTAACATGCCGACTATACATATGATGTTTAAGTCGATCCCATACCTCTAGAAGTTGCAAAGGGTTGCAATTGTCAAACGTTGACTACCTTGTTAATTTAAATAATGGGATAAAGGTCACCTAACCACTATTTAAATGTAACGTTGGATTCTAGAATTTTATTTTGTGTATGACACATAAAAGGTATTTATAATTAAATATGATAATATCGTAAATACTAAAATTGAACTTTGTTAAATTTTGTAGATGGCCACCAACAACAATGAAAATAATGATATTCCATCCGCTCATACCCTATCACTAAGAACCATTCTCCAAAAGGAGCGTCTAAACCATAACAATTTCATTGATTGGTTTCGAAACTTGAGAATTGTTCTCAAGCAAGAGAAACGGTCATATATCTTAGACGATCCGATTCCCGATGAACCCAATGAGGAAGATGAAGAGGCCTACATGAATTGGGTGAAATACACTGAGGACTCGGTCCAAGTGTCTTGCCTCATGTTGGCAAGTATGACTCCGGATCTCCAAAAGGAGTACGAACATCACGGAGCATACGACATGATAACCCAGTTGAAGGAAACGTTCCAACAACAAGCAAGGGTAGAGCGCTTCGAAACGGTTCGAGCACTCCATGCATGTCGTATGGATGATACCCAATCGGTCTCGTCTTATGTACTTAAGATGAAGAGCCACATAGACCGCCTCGAAAGGCTGAATTGTCCCGTCTCGAAAGAGTTGGCTACGGATTTGATCCTCAACTCTTTGTCAAAAAGGTTTGACAATTTTGTTATGAATTATAACATGAACGGTTGGGACAAGAACATAACTGAGCTTCACTCTATGCTCAAAACAGCCGAGGCGGCCATGGGTAAAAGGAGTTTACCCGTTCTCACCATCAATGAAGGTGGGAACAAGAAGAGGCCTCACCCCGCATCCAAGGCAAGTGTTGCCAAAGGTAAAGGGTACGTTGGGAGAAAGGGAAAGGGAGTGGTAAAAGTGCCACCACCAAACCAGCGGGAGAAGAAGCAAAAGGTTGCTTCGGATGACCCATGCTTTAAGTGTGGGGAGATAGGACATTGGGCAAGAAATTGTCCTGTCCATCTCAAAGAGTTGAAAGCTAAGAGGGATGCCGGGCAGACCTCAGGTACAATTTTCATGATTCATATTGATCTCAATTTAATATCCTCTAACACATGGGTATTGGATACCGGATGTGGGACTCATATTTGCAATTTGTTGCAGGGGTTCAAAAGAAGTAAAGACTTCAAGAAAGGGGATGTTAGCCTCTACATGGGGAATGGGGCAAAAGTTCAAGTTGAAGCCCGAGGGGACTACATCCTGAAGCTTCCAAATGGTTTGGAAGCAATTTTGAACAATGTTTTGTATGCTCCTAGTTTGACTAGGAACATTATTTCAGTTGCCCAATTAAGACAATATGGTTATGTTTTGACGTTTATTGAAAATGAAATTCATGTTTCTTTAAATAACATCTTTTATTTTAAAGCTACTCCTATTAATGGTATTTATGAATTGGTTCGTGAAAACACATTATATGATAGCTCGTTGTACCAAACCACCACCAAGAAGCTCAAATTAGATTTGAGTGACACCTATCTTTGGCATTGCCGTCTTGGTCATATAAACAAGAAGCGCATACAAACTCTTCAAAAGAATGGTCTTTTAAAAGCAAGTGAATATGATTCATTTGATGTATGTGAATCTTGTTTACAAGGCAAAATGACTAAGGCACCTTTTAGTGGCAAAACCGAAAGGGCAAAAGATTTATTAGGTATCATACATTCGGATGTATGTGGTCCTTTTAAGCCAATGACTAGGTATAATGAAAGATACTTCATTACCTTCACCGACGACTATAGTAGGTATGGGTATGTGTACTTGTTAAGACACAAAGATGAAGCTTTTGAAATGTTCAAAACCTTCCAAAATGAAGTAGAAAATCAACTCAACAAATCAATAAAAATTCTCCGCACCGATAGAGGAGGTGAATACCTGAGTGATGCTTTTAGAGATCATCTTAGAAGTTGTGGGATTATCTCACAACTATCTCCACCTGGAACACCACAACACAATGGTGTGTCCGAAAGGAGAAATCGAACTCTATTAGATATGGTTCGATCTATGATGGCTGGAAGCTCATTGCCTCTATCATTTTGGGGTTTCGCTTTGCTCTCTGCGGCCCGTATTTTGAATATGGCCCCAACCAAGAAAGTGGAAAAGACACCTTTTGAAATATGGCATGGAAGGGTTCCATCTCTATCATATTTAAAGGTGTGGGGATGTGAGGCTTATGTAAAGACTCCCACCTCAAACAAGTTAGAAAGTCGTTCCACTAAGTGTATTTTTATTGGATATCCTAGAGATTCTATGGGATATTATTTCTATGATCCATTGGAACAAAAGGAGTTTGTTGCCAAGAAGGGTGAGTTCTTGGAAGCCAAGTTCCTTATGGAAGGAGCTAGCAGTAGAACAGTGGATCTTGAGGAGGATCAAGAACCACAACCCGATACACGTTTGGTTGACACTAGCACTCAACATGAGGATGTTGAGAATGATCAAATGGTTGATCAATACACACAAAACGTTCGCAAATCTGGTAGAACTAGTAATCCACCTGAAAGATATGGATTTTTCATGGATGGGTGCTATGTGGTTGATTCCGATGAACCAATCACATACCATGATGCAGTGTCCAATTTGGATTGTGACAAATGGCTTGAAGCCATGAATGTTGAGATGCAATCCATGTATGACAACCAAGTGTGGGACTTGGTTGTACCACCTCTTAGCTCCAAGGTAGTTGGAAGTAAGTGGGTTTTCAAGAAGAAAACCGATATGCATGGAAACTTGGATACTTATAAAGCTAGACTTGTAGCAAAAGGTTTCACTCAAACTCAAGGGGTTGATTATGATGAGACCTTTTCGCCTGTTGCAATGCTAAAGTCTATTAGGATATTATTTGCCATAGCTGCTCATTATGATTATGAGATTTGGCAAATGGATGTCAAAACCGCTTTTCTAAATGGATATCTTGAGGAAGATGTCTATATGGTTCAGCCTGAAGGTTTTGTCGACCCAAAACATCCTAACAAAGTATGCAAGTTAAAGAAATCAATCTATGGATTGAAGCAAGCGTCAAGAAGTTGGAATCACCGTTTTGATGAAGAGGTAATTAAATTTGGGTTCATCAAAAACGCTGATGAGGCTTGTGTGTATAAAAAGGCTAGTGGGAGCATCATCACTTTCCTAGTATTGTATGTCGATGACATCCTACTATTTGGAAATGACATTCCAACCTTGGAAGGTGTAAAAACCTGGCTTGGAAGCTGTTTTTCCATTAAGGATCTTGGTGAAGCCGCCTACATTTTGGGAATAAAGATCTATAGGGATAGATCAAGGCGGTTGATAGGTTTAAATCAAAGTGCATACATTGATAAGATCTTGAAAAGGTTCAAGATGGAGAACTCTAAGAAAGGTACGGTACCTATTCAAAGAGGAACGATATTGAGTACGACTCAATGTCCAAGCTCAAAGGATGAGCAAGATAAAATGAAGGAAATCCCGTATGCATCTGCTATAGGATCCATCATGTATGCAATGATATGCACTAGGCCGGACGTGTCATGCGCTTTGAGCATGACAAGCCGATACCAGCAAAATCCTGGAACTAGTCATTGGATGGCTGTTAAGAACATACTTAAGTACCTAAGGAGGACTAAAGATATGTTCCTAATCTATGGATCTGGTGAGGAGGAACTCGTGGTAAAAGGTTACACGGATGCGAGCTTCCAAACTGATCGGGATGACTCACGATCACAATCGGGATACATTTTCATCCTAAATGGAGGAGCAGTCTCTTGGAAGAGCTCTAAACAAGATGTGGTGGCATTATCAACTACAGAGTCAGAATACATCGCCGCTTCATTAGCAGCTCAAGAAGCTGCATGGTTGAAGAAATTCATTGCCGATCTAGGGGTTGTCCCTTCCATTCAGGACCCCCTAGAAATTCTTTGTGATAATGAGGGTGCGATTGCTCAAATCAAGGAACCCCGTGCACATCAAAAGACTAGGCACATTGAGCGGAGATTCAACTACATAAGGGATGAAGTTGAAAAGGGAAAGATATGTATTCGCAAAGTTCACACGGATCAAAACATTGCGGATCCACTCACGAAGCTCCTTGAAAAGGCAAAGCATGAAGGTCATACTTGTGCCATGGGACTTCGATATTCTAGTGACTGGATTTGATCTTATAATTTTGTATTTGGATATTGGAACCTTTTATTATTTGAATGAATTATTTGGTTATAATGCTTCAACTAACGTTCCAATTTTGCATGTTTAATCCATGAGTAAATCATTTACTCTAAACGTCCGTAGTCGTTCATACCTGTGGGAACAAGTATGAGGGTAAGACTATTATGAACTTGGATTGGTGGATATTCATATGGATGAATATATAGCAAAGGGTTGCTGCCAAAGTTCATAGATATTTGTGGGATACAAATATTGGACTGACCCGCATCTCAAATATTACTACATGGAATCTTCTTGATTGATCATAAGTAAATTTGAGTAAAGGCGAATATCATTTGGTATCCTCTGACCTGAGATACATATTGGGTCTTGATATTCACCGGGTATTATACTTTGACTTAGTTCTTCGCTGTTCTGAAACACGGCAGTACATAAGACTAAATTCAGGTATAGCACGAGGTGATTGTAGAGACGTATGTAATCAAGATGGGATTTGTCCCTCTTATTCGTTGAGAGTAAGATGTCTAAGGCCTGCTAAAGTTAAGTCAATGGAGAATGATCATTCTGTGTCTCTAAGATTTAACATGACATCTGTGACAAAAGGATAGATGATTGATTCACCTAAAACATTTTCGAGTAAGATACTTGAAGGGGATGATGTTATTGAATGGCTCTTAGTCATACGTATTAAGGGTAGTAAACCGTTGTTAGGCGGTATTTACTGCTTGCATCAATCTTCTATGAATCTTGTGCAAGTGGGAGATTGTTGGATCTTATATGCCCAAGACACATACAAGATTGATGTGGTTAGTACGTTATGATCCAAGTCGGGTCATACCCAATAACAAGCTAGGCAAACACCGATAAATATTTATTTGTTGACATGATCAAGCAAATAAATTTGACACCAATTTAGAAAATGGGTTTTCTGAATTATTGCATTTGAGATAGAACAAATTATATGGATATTTTGTTCATGAGATATCATTTGTAATGTTATTTAAATAAGTTAAATAACATCAAATATAAGAGTGTTTAAGTTATAAAATTAAAATTGGTTTAATTATATAACTTAATTAGTTATTAACAATGAATTAAAAGGGGTTTTTCAAAATGGGAGGGAACCCATTTTGAACCCATTTTCGGCCGCCCCTTGGTGGTTGCCTTGGGATTCCTTTGTCTTGTTTTTATGCAAGACATTTACTTGTTCAACTAAGACACTCAACACACTTTCTCTCTCACACATGCAAGCTCCTTCTTCTCCATTTCTCTTCTCCCATTTTCGGATCTAGAGGTTTTGTAAGAAGGGTCTTTGGTGTCAACTTCCTAACAAGTTGGGTGTTTTGCAAGAGCTTGTGGGTATACTAGCTTGAGACTTTCTTCTTTGGAGGTTTACGTTCAAGAGCATCATCTTCTTCATCTTTATCCATCTCGTATTGCCTTGTTCTTGAAAGGTTGTATTCAAGAACATCCTATGGTTGTTTTCTTTGATAGCATTCCTTTTCACATATATATATGATCCTTGTTCTTGGGTTTGTTTTCTTGAAAATAAAATGGTTTATTTTCAGCATCTAAAACAAGTTTTTAAATCCATTATATCCACTGCGTTTTGATGTTAAAATGGTTCAACATCTTTGTTAAAACTTGTAAGAACCCAACACCTATTTCCATAGAAGACAATGTGACTATTCAAATTGCAGATCCGACAAAATACTTAGATAGAGACATCAAGCTGATTGATCGGGATCAGAAGGCGTTTGGTGCTCTGACCTTGTGCCAGTCAGTAGAGATCTACAATAGATTTAGTGAATATAAAAGTGCAAAGGCTTTGTACGATGCGTTATATGAATTCTATGATGGAAATAAGGTATTGGTCAAGGATAAAGCCGCTCAAGCTGAAAAAGAATTTAACTCTTTTGTTGGACACAAGAATGAGAATCTCATTGATCTCACCAATCATGAGAAGCAATGATGGAAATTGAAGAAGTAAGATGAGAAGCTATCAAACAATGAACAACTAACAAAGCTGTTGGATTCTTTACCACCTCAATAGAGTTTGCAAGTGAGGATGTTGAGACAAGAAAGGGGATTTCTAGATTACAAGCTCATTAACATAATCAACAAGTTGAAGTCCTTCGAGTTAGATCTGAAATGGAGAGAATACAACCAAGCAATGCTTCCATCTTAAGCTTACTCAAAGAATGTAGCTCTTATATCATCCAGTTTAGATTCATCAATGCACGTGTGAGCTTATAGTGGTATGACTGGAACTTCTGACAAGACCATCGAAAAATGGGTCTACATCAAAATCACCAAATCTCCCTCAGATTCCATCAGAGAGTATGGCTTTATTTGGTCTTTTTGTGCATAGTTATGATGCTCTGGTGACTAGTTAACTAAAGGGAAGAGGAATGACTACGAAAGACATGTATCAAGTGAATCCTGATGATCTGGAAGAAGCAAATCTTCAATGGCACATGGCTATGATCACTCTACGGGCAAGAAGATTCATAGAGAGAACAGGAAGAAACAATTTTGGAAACTAGAATGCGAAGGTTGGATTTGATAAATCAAAGCTCAGATGCTTCTAATAGCTTGGGCATTTCAAAAGAGAAGGTCCATCTCCCATTGTCACTGAAACAGGAATGGGGGTTAACAAGGTGATTCCAATTGATGATGAAGAAGACAACAAGAAGAAGAAAGAAATAGCTCTTCTAACCAACTTTGACTGGAGTGCTAAGTTAGCCGATACTAAAGAAGAAATCAATCATGCCCTGGTAGCTGAAATTGCAAAGGTAGTAAAAAGTGAAGCAGATAGAAGGAAGGATGGTGAAGTGAAATACAGCTTGATTAATGTTTAGGAGAAAGAAGAGGAGGAGAGTGAGGTGAAGGTTAGCATGAAGGATGATTGTGAAAGGGAGGAAAAGGTTGAAGCTACAAAAGCTATGAGTGAGGAGGAGTTGAAAGGTGAATCAAGGGTCTGCAACTATTAAAAGTCTATAGCTGCTGAGAAAAAGGTGATGGAGATTCCATATGTGGTAATTCAAGACATGTGTTCATCTACTTGCAAAATTTGTTTGTTTGGAATTTATAAAGTGAATAATATATTAAAAGAAAATAAAGGGGAATTAAAAAGGATAAACGAGGAACTTAAAAAGAATTAA
Source organism: Flaveria sonorensis (assembly GCA_025506505.1). NCBI lineage: Eukaryota > Viridiplantae > Streptophyta > Magnoliopsida > Asterales > Asteraceae > Flaveria > Flaveria sonorensis. The sequence goes on along the minus strand of CM046435.1, from coordinate 27,873,092 downwards.
GCAAAACTTTTTGTAAAATTAAATGAAGCTTTAAAGGAAAAAGATCATTTAAAAGAACCCTTTTTGAGAGAAATGTGGAAATTAATACTTTGACTGAGAGGGTAACTTTGGCTGAATTTGAGACTACGAAACTTAAAACAAAAATTGATAAATGGACAATTTCTGGAATGAAGCTGTAGAAGCCTTTCGAAGATTAACATTTAGTCTTTATTAGTATTTGTATAGTTTTTGTCATAGTTTAGGGGCTTATTGTGTAAATATATGTTCCTTTCTGTTTTGTTTGATAGTATAAATAGCATAGTATGTATTGTGCATACAGTACCTCAGAATCAGTTGGAACAAATTGTAACTGTTTTCTTACACTCGTACTTTCTGTGCTTACTATCAATGAAAAACTATGAATTTTTCTAATTTGTTTGCATTGAATTGATTACTTTTGTTTGTTTTGATTGAACTGTATCATAATATCATCACAGATTGATCCATTTTGATCCTATCAAATGTTATTAGAGCTGTTGGTTCAGTGATTTGAGTTTGTCAAACTGTCAAACTTTTGAATCACTTGAATCTGTGATTGATAAGCAATTCAATCAAACAATTGTTGATTTCAGTTGTGTTTCATCATTACAAACATGAATTGAATCACAATTTGCTGTTCAATTCATTCAAAATCAGTGAATTTGTTCAAATTAGTGTTTGAACCTGTTTTTCATTTTCGGACTAATTTTCAATCAAAGGATTGAATTGTTGTTGTTGTTTGGTGAAATTCAAGATAAACAACTGTTAATTGTTCTAATTACTACCTTATTGGAGGTTTTTAGGTCAATTCAACAAGTTTTGAAGAATTTCATAAGATCTATGTTCGTGTGAATCTGTTGAAGTTGGCGCATTAGGTTAAAACACTACTGAAAATTGCTCAAGTGTATAGGCGCTTGACAACTGTTCAGGCGTTTGACCACTATTCAGGAATTTTTGGTCTAGGCTTTTAACCACTGTTAAGGTGTATTACAATTGTTTGGTCACTTTGAAACTTTCAGAAGCAAAGTAATTCTAGGCGCATTACAACTGTGTAGGCGCATTTGAACTGTTTGGGCGTTTTTACACCCAGGCGTCTGTCAACTGTTTGGATGTTTTACAACTGTTCAGGTGCATTTCAAGTTGGGCATTTTAAGAATTCTACCAAAGGCAATCCCTTAGGCGTTTCCAAGTCAAAGAAGTATCAAGAATGTCTGGGCGCTTTATCACTGTTTAGGCGCATCAACTCAACACTTATAAATTTTTTCAAAATTTAAAAATCCAAATATATTTTTATTCATTGTTTAAATTCAAAAACTTAAAAACAACAAAAAAAATCTTTTTCTAAAATCAAAAATATAAAATGGTGAAGTCCGAAGATTCAGAGACAGAGTTCTTAAGTTGAAGAACAGAAATGATTTTAAGAACTGATCTCTTAGATTAAAACATCATCTTAATTCTATTGACACTGACTTGTGGAAGTCAATAGAAAGAGGACCGCATATTCCTATCACTTTAGATGGTCCTGATAGAGGGTTTGTTTACACTAAAGACTCTCCAGAACCATATCCTGAAGATGGGTTACAAGGTCATGATCTAAGGAAAGTAAAGAATGACATTAAAGCCTATTCTTTGATGTGTAAATGATTACCATTTGAAGTCGTAACTAGACTTGATGGATATCAAACAGGATATACCATGTATAAAGCTTTGAAGATAATTTGTGAAGGTGGTAAGGAGATTCAAGATCTCAAGAAGTAGAAATTGAAGAGGCAGTTAGGGCTGTTTGAGCATTATCTGGTGAAACTATAAACCAAATGATGAATAGATTTGTGCAACTCACAACTGAGATGTCAACTGCTGGCATAAAAAATGATCTCGAATATCTAAATTTTAGACTTCTCAATGCTCTTCCATCTTCATGGAAAAAAAAAGTAACACTGTTGAAGCATACTGAGAAATTTCCTATTGATCTTGATCTATTGATTGCCAAGATTAAGTCAGTTGAGATTGATGAAAGCTCAATAAATAATGATAGAGCATCCTTAATGTCTCAGTACAAATATGTTGCATCTCCTGCTAGTACAGTGGTGTTGGACCAAAAGAACCAATGAGCCTGATCAGAAAAACCTTTAAGTCCCACAGACATTACAACAACTGAAGTAGTCTGCAACAGCTGAAGACATCAACGGATAACAAGGTCTGAAGTGAAAGAGCTGAAGACAAAGTCTGAAGACAAAAGCTGAAGACAAAGTCTGAAGACAAAAGCTGAAGACAAAGTCTGAAGACAAAAGCTGAAGACAAAGACTGAAGACCAAGTTTCAGATGTTGTCATAACAGCTGAAGAAGATCTCTTCAGTAGTTGTGATGGTTTCCTTTCAGTAGTTTTATGTTTCTTGTAATCAGTACTTGTAGTTTCACTAGTTTTAGTTTCTTGTACTTAGCATACTCTAAGATGTTCTCAGTTGTTGTAAACATTCTCAGTAGTTTGCTTACTTTCAGTTGTTTGTAATAATTCTGTTAGATGTCACTATCAAGTGACATCAGCAGACGTCACATTCCTCTATATAAGGAATGTTGACCTAATTGTAAGGTGTGCAGCTATAGCGAAACTCAGCGCAGCTTAGTGAAGCTTAGCGGCCGCCATACCGAAGCATTTGTGCATGAATGATATTATCCATTTTGTAGAAAACCCTCTTTCTCTATAACCGTGTACTGTTCCATTGAATATCTATGGTGTTCTTGCTATATTTGTCTAATTCTTGTTCTAATTCCGCTTCGATTCAACTCTAATTGATCAAACTTAGAATCACTGATCCTGACAAATGGTATCAGAGCGGGTTAATCATTGATCGGTTTAACAATTTATCATTGAAACTGCTATTTCGATATCTAAAGTTTGATCGAATTAGCATATTTGCAAGAATTGGTTATAGAGATTGGTCTTCTGCTGCTTCTGGTTAGTCAATTTGAGTTTCTTCTTGGTTCATTTTGAGTTTGTTGTGTTTTTGTGCTAAATCTGTTGAAACTTGATTGAATTGGTTTTGAATCTGAGAATGACTACTCCTTCTAATGACCCTCACAATACTGGCTCCTCAACCAAGCCTCCGATGCTGGTTAGGAGTGAGTATAACATATGGCAACGAAGAATGCTCCATTACCTGTCTGTTAACAGTTCAGGTTGTTGGACATCTGTGGTTCACGGTCCACACAAGCCTATGGTGAACAATCCGGAGACCAACCAAAGGGTTCCGAAGAAGAAGGAGCAATACTCAGATGAAGATCGTAAACTGTTTGAGATTGATGCTAAAGCCCATGGAATTCTGGCCATGGCACTGCCTAATGAAATCTATTCTGGGCTTATGCATCATGAAACTGCTCATGACCTCTGGAATGCTTTGAAGGAACAATTCAGAGGAACTGATGAGGTCTTAGCAAACAACAGAGAAATCCTCGCTCAACAATATGAGACATTCTCTCATAGGAAGGGTGAGACACTGACTCAACAGTTTGAGCGTTTCTCCTGCTTGATCTCTGAGCTGAAAATGGTCAAGCATGAGTATACAAACAGCCAGATGAACAACAGATTCCTCAGATCACTGCCTGAGAGATGGGACACATACACCATTGTCCTACGCTCCAGTGCAAATCTGGATAGCCTATCTCTCACCCAACTCCATGGGAAACTGCTTACATTTGAAAGAGAGATAGAGCAGAAAAGGAAACTGGCATCATCAGGAAAGCTCACTGATGACTTTGTACCAGGGAACACTGCTTTGGTCGGTCATGAGTCAGAATATGCTGGATCAGAAAGCCATTATGATGAGCATATAGATTTCTCTTCAAACAGTTCTGATCATGCATTTGTTGGTGTTGACAGTCATTCTGGGTGTAATAGTGATAATTTATGCTTTATCATGGATGATTTGATGGGTATTGCTGATGATGATTTAGAAGAGATGGATATTTTGAGCCAAATGGCCTTGATCAATATCAGATCTCAAAAGTTCTACAAGAGAACTGGTAGGAAATTTCCAGGACTCTCTGGCAAAACCAAAGTTGGTTTTGACAAGAGTAAGTTGAGGTGTCACAAATGCCACAGGCTTGGGCACTTTGCAAGAGAGTGTAGATCAACTGGATCTAACTCCTCTGCACCCTTTGTGACCTTTCCAAGCAATAGTTCACAAAACAAAGGGCAACATCCTGCTAGTTCTGGTCATCACTCACAACCTCAATCTCCTGCATATTTTGTCCCTCAGGGTCCAATGCCATATCCATATCCCTGCTATTACATGCCACAGCCAAATCCAGTTCAAGTTCCTATAGCACAACAACCTCAAGCCCTACCTGAGCCTCAACCATCTCCATCACAATCTCAACCTCATCACAGCTTCTTCACACCAGGAGTTGTTGACTGGAGCAGCTCACCAGATGATCTTTTTGGTTTCAATGAGCAATTATTTGCTGGTGCTGGTCAACATGGTGGTGAACATCCTTTTGGGAATCTTGCTCTCATGGCCCTGGAGTCTACTGAGGGTTCCTGTCCAATGCATCATCTTCACAGGTAACCCAGGTATCTTCTGAGGCTAAAGCCAAGTTATGTTCTGAATCATGCATAGCTGCCTTTGTCTCTATTAGAGAGGCAAATGTAGATTTAATCAATCAAAATCTTGAGCTTGAGAAAACTATTTCCAAAAGAAAAGCTGAGTATGAGTCTGCTCTTAATGACAAAGATGATGAGATTTACAAGCTTAAATGCCAACTTAATGATGAAAAGGCTAAGGTAGAGGTCATACTTGAGAACCACAGAAATCTCAAAGAGACACTTGCAGCTACCCAAGTTGAGTGTGACCGCTGGGTAACATCCTGCAAGGGATTTGAAATGCTTCTCAGCAAGCAAACAGCTTCAAATGTGAAGTTTGGAATAGGTTACAATCATACTGCACCACCTACTGATTTTACTTCAAAATCAATAGTAAAATCTGAAGGTGAAAGTAATTTCCAAACCACATCATCATGTGATTCATCCTCAAATGATAATACAAAATTAAAGGATGAAGTCAGTGTTAAGATCTCAGCAAATCAATTGCCTGATGGTTTAAATGCTGATAAACACATGAAGCTGAGCAATTCAGATGTTGTCCCTCAAAGTACTCCAAGTACTGAAGGGCAAGTCACAACATCTGAAAAGCATTTCAAATCTGCTGAAATAAAAGGATTAACAACTGCTGAGGAATCTATCATACGGTCTTTCAGGACGGATAGAGAACAGCTGAAGAACAAGTCTTCAGTTGTTACCGATCCTTCAGTACTTAACACAAGTACTGAAAGGAGGAAAGTACTGAAGATCACACCTTCAGTAGTTTCCACTTCAGCAGTTGATCAATCCAAGATGAAGAATAAGCCATGTGAAATATGTGGTAAATTCAATCATCTATCTGATGAATGCTGGTACAAAAAGGGTTCCAAACTCAACAGAGATAAGCTCATTAAAGAAGAGATTAATAAAATGAAAAATGAGTTTGAGACCAAGTTTGTACCACAGTCATCTCAAACTGATAAACCCAAGGCCTCGCCAAAATCCAAAAAGAAGGATGGGGTTTATCAGAAAACAGCTGATAGTGTTCCTCATGATAAACATCAGACTAAGTCTGTGAATTTCAAGAAGGAGGAAATGGTGGGTCACAGGAACTCATCAAAAACAAGTACTGATGTGTCAAATGAGCTGAAGGCTTTAGCAACAAATCAGACACAACTTGTTATGATGGTTCAGCATTGTTGGGGAGAGTTAACCAACTAGATGCACCTGTGATCAAACCACTGAAAAGGAAATCCAAGCCCAAATCTAAGAAATCCATTTTAGCACCATCTCCACCTTCATCAGCTGTTAATCATGAGAAACAAGTTATGGTTAAATCTGTTGATGAAAACAGACCCAAAACCAAAAAGGTTTGGGTCTCTAAAGCTAACTAGTTTCTTATGATAAATGCAGGGTTCTTCAGCATGCCAAAGAAGCATCTGGTATGTAGACAGTGGAGGATCTATGCATATGACTGGGAGCAGTTCTCTTCTTAATGACTACTCTCAAGAAAGAAGGGATTTGTCTCATTTGGAAATGATGCTAAGGGTTACATCATCGGGAAAGGATTTGTGTCAAATGGAGAAATCAGATTTGATGATGTTAACCATGTGGAGAATCTCAAGTATAATCTACTGAGTGTCAGTCAGATGTGTGATAAAGGGCATGTTGCACTTTTCACAAGCCAGAACTGCGGATTCTGTCTTCCAAAGTTCTGAGGCTGATTGACAAGGTATTGGATGAACATACTCTCCTGAAGGCCAACAGGATAGGAAGAGTATATGCCTTGGATTTGTCAAAGAAGATTGATTTAAAAGGTCATCCTTGCCTGTTCTCCAAGGCCTCTCCTCAGGAATCTAAACTGTGGCATAGAAGGCTGGGTCATGTTAATCTCAAAAACATGAATCAGCTGATCCACAATAGTTTAGTGAGAGGTCTACCAATAAGTGACAACTACTATGATCTCAGTCAACAAGTACTGATGAGCATTCGTATACTATTGTCACAAATAAGTACTGATAAGTTCTTTTATCCTCAGTAGTTTTCATAACTACTGAAGACTAAATTACTTAAAAGTACTGAAGTACTCTATCTGTTGAAAAGAACTGATGTGGTTACAACTACTGATGTAGTTACAACTACTGATGTCAGTATAACAGATAAGTACTGATGACCAATGAAACGTCTGAAAATCAGACAAAAAGTCTGATAAGTGTTGAGGTCAGAATGAAAAAGCTGATGAGCTAAGAATTGACGACAACAGCTGATGAGAAACTTTTCTCTTCAGTTGTTTCTACAACTGCTGTTTCACTTCATACAACTGAAGCCAAAACCATGTCTTCAGTAGTTTTACAACTACTGATGACTAACACCAAATCTTCAGTTGTTTACAACACCTGAAGCCAAAACCATGTCTTCAGTAGTTTCACAACTACTGATGACTAATACCAAGTCTTCAGTTGTTACTTCTGAAAGTTAAACCAGGTCTTCAGTTGTTTTCAAACAACTGATGACAGCACCAACACTTTCAGTCGTTTTATATCAGCCTTTTCTTACCCTATAAATACCTAAACCTAATTTCAAACGTTTCATTAGCCGTTTTATGTCCTTCACTCTCTCAACAATGGCGACCATGAAACTCAAACCCAGACACAACTGTGTTGCCTACCTCTCGAAATCGGCCTTTTGGAACAAATTTGATAATGCCATCGACTTATGGTAGATTCCCAGTACCGAACCGCTTTTCTTCTGAATCCTACCATATACCCCGATTCCCTAAGCCAATTCTGGACCAACGTCTCTGTGCAAACTGGTGAGAATGATCGCCAAATCACTCTCCAGTCGTTGGTTAACCAGAAACAGGTGGTCATCACTCCAGACATCATTCGACAAACCCTAAATCTACATGATGCCACCTGTGTCACAGAATACCCGAAAGGCACAACTGATATGTCTTTCATCAATAACGGGTATGAAGGAGACTTAAGTGCTACCACCATTCTGAAGAAGCACTTCCATGATGCTGAACGTCTTATATTCCACATGGTGAATGTCTGCCTTGCATCAAAAACCTCCTCATGGGATCAGATGTCCTCCCGATGGCAACAGGTATTATACTCTATCTTTGAACGACAAAATCTAAATTTTTCTGAGATAGTTTTCATGGAACTAAAGGATCTGGCTTTGAAACCTGTGGCAAACAGATGGATATATATCCCAGGTTTCTCATGGCCATAATTTTAAATCAGCTAAAATCAGACGGCCTTGTTGGCCTTGGAGTCCTGCTCCGGCTGTATTGCCTGAAGTATACTCCAGGCACAACTCTGACCCTACACTGAAAGGGGCTGCCCGGCTGCTAAAACCCAAGCAGCGGGAACCCACAGCCTCCACTTCCAGATCCAAAGTCCCACCAAACCCAACACCAAAAAGCCCAAAAAGGCTACTCAGGGAGATGAGTCCCCTGAGGATGCCCCTGTACCACCAATACAGGAAACACTTACTGGTTCTAACCCCCCAGTAGTGTCAAAGACTCCACCAGCCCTAGCCGCTCAGGCATCCTCTCAACAGGATCCTGATGCAACCATAATTGGGGATACCACAATGCTGGAACCTATCTCAATTGAGAAGGTTACCATTGAAGAGCACCAGTCACCCCGGGTGCAATCTGCTTCAAACCTATCTCCAAATGCAACCGCCCCTCAAAGCCCAACATTATAGTTGCACAAGTGCTGAGTCAGCTGCATTCCTCTCCTCCTCCCCAGAAACCAATTACAATGGGGAGAACCTCAACAGCTAGGAAGAGGACCAAAATGCTGCTGATAACCCACAGCACAGGGGTTATAATGTTCAATCTCCCCGTGTAGAGGAGGAGGTTAGAACATCTGGTGAGGCTGCCACTTCTACTGATTCAGCAAATGAACAGGATGCAGTTGGTAACATCTCTAAGACCTCACCAGAGGCAACTGCCGATGAAGGACTCAGTCCTGAGGCAGGAAGTCCCCAGAACCAAGAACAAGGGGCACATGCTACAACTGATCTACACTCAGGGCATGTACATCCTGATTCAATCAGGAGGTCAGGTGATTCAGCAAAGACTGATGATGACCTGGGCTTTTTCTTGATGTCTTAGCCCATAACACAATCCTTGAGGCTGAGGTGAGCAGACTCAAAGAACTGCTTGCCAAAATGTCTCAGGATCAAAGTCCATCTGCCCCAATAAACCCACAGATGGCACCTTCATCTGAAGGTTCACCAAACACTCAGCCACTACACTCAACTGAGCCACCAGCCACTGCTTTTGGCACCACCTCTCAGGGACAGAACCCCTCTGAGCAGATGGTTGCTACCTTTCAACATTCCTTACCTCTCATCACTCCCATCATCAATGAGATTGTGCATAAAGCCATTGACGAGAGGATCTCCTCAAATCTACAAACACTTGTTGATGATGCTGTGCAAAAGAAGCTTTCTGCCATTCAAACCCCTGAACCCAATGCACCCAAAAGGGGAGTCTAAGGCAGTGAAAGAAAGAAGAGAAAGAGAGTGGAAGATGAGAAAAACAAAAGAAAGAAAAGGAGTTAGAAAAGGAAAAACAGCTGATCACATACAAGAGAAAGAAAAGTGCTGAAACTCAAAAGCCTGATGAAGAGAAATCATTGGAAGATCTGATTAAAGAAGCTGATGAAGCTCACAGCAGATCAATGGACAGAATAATAGACCAACTCTTCAGACAAGGCTTTGATACAGCTACATTAGACACTGAGATCAGAAGGCTGGAGATTAAAGAGATACAAGAGAGATGGGCCAGTTACAGTGTGATGGAAAGGGAGAGGTTGGAGATAATGATCAGGTTTATTGCAAAATACTGGGAAGATCATTAATTGAGATTAAATCATGGACCAGAGACAGTATTCTGGCAATAACCACCAGAATCTGTGCTTCTGAAGCATTCAATAAGGGGTTGATTATCGAAGCCTTAGATGAAGCAGGTGCTGGGAAGAGAACTGATATGGCCAAGCTTTCCAAAGCCAAACTTACCACAAAAATGCTAGATCAGCCTTCCCAAACTCCCACTCAAAAACAACCAACCCCCAACTCTCCAAACCAATCCCTAAACCTAAACTTAAACCAACTCAACCCTCAAAACCAACTCCCTTACCCCAAAAACCACCTCAAACCACATCCAATGATGCACCCAGAAGGAGGAGAAGGGTGTTGAGGATGGAAGAAGAAGAAGAAGAGATGATGAAGAAGACAGTCTGCCAATCTCTGCTGTTCTAAAAATACCTGAGCCCAGAAGTCAACAAATGATCACACCAGACTTTCAGAGGCAAATGGTGAAAGTTAAGATTGAAGAAGAAGAACAGCAGAAACAGCACGATGAGCAACTTTTGAAGATGGTTGACAAAGAGTTTCCTCAGTCATCATCTATACAAGCCATGAAGAAACACGCTCAAAGGCTGTATGCTCTCAGGTATACCTTTCAATATCAAAAGGAGAGAGTAAGGATTTGGCCAGACCCCAGGGTTAGTTCTAGAATTCATAAGAAATCCATACCAAGTAGATACAATGGCCAAGTGAGAAAGACCATAGATGCTGTTATTATGTTGGCCATTGTAGTCTCACCCTGGGAGATACTTGAAGACTTCAAGAGAGCCTACAAGTCAAAGATGACCCCTCAAACTCTAATGGAGAACAAAATGGTCAAGAAGGGGTTGTTATACAAGAGGCTTGAAGAGATCAAGAAAAATGAACTCCAGTTGTTATTAGAAGGGACTCACCCAGATGAATTTGCTTACAGAGAGATAACAACTGTTGAGTTGAAAAATGGAAAGACGTAAAGTACCTATCAGAGTACTATGGCCCAGAGTTCTTCTTCGAAGGAGAAGCAGAAGAACTCACTAAGGAGGAACAAGTTGTTCTCCTTGAGGCCTACGTCAGAGAGTCTTATAGACTCATCAATGGGAAGTAGGTTTCATGGTTGGGATAACAGCTCTGTGTCCAGTTCCCCAAGACAGAGTTCCCTTCCATCCTTTGACATTCACATCTACTGAAACCTGTTCCCTGGCCTGTGCTTATCTGATATCTCTGAAGCTGATCAAGAGAGTATTTCTGCCAAGAATAAGTGGGACCTCAATAAGCTTAAAGGTTTTGGCTGCATTGGTTCAGGGGGAGTTTGTTGGACCAAAAGAACCAATGAGCCTGATCAGAAAAACCTTTAAGTCCCACAGACATTACAACAACTGAAGTAGTCTGCAACAGCTGAAGACATCAACTGATAACAAGGTCTGAAGACAAGGTCTGAAGTGAAAGAACTGAAGACAAAGTCTGAAGTGAAAGAGCTGAAGACAAAGTCTGAAGACAAAAGCTGAAGACAAAGTCTGAAGACAAAAGCTGAAGACAAAGACTGAAGATCAAGTTTCAGATGTTGTCACAACAGCTGAAGAAGACCTCTTCAGTAGTTGTGATGGTTTCCTTTCAGTAGTTTTATGTTTCTTGTAATCAGTACTTGTAGTTTCAGTAGTTTTAGTTTCTTGTACTTAGCATACTCTGAGATGTTCTCAGTTGTTGTGAACATTCTCAGTAGTTTGCTTACTTTCAGTTGTTTGTAATAATTCTGTTAGATGTCACTATCAAGTGACATCAGCAGACGTCACATTCCTTTATATAAGGAATGTTGACCTAATTGTAAGGTGTGCAGCTATAGCGAAAGCGCAGCTTAGTGAAGCTTAGCGGCCGCCATACCGAAGCATTTGTGCATGAATGATATTATCCATTTTGCAGAAAACCCTCTTTCTCTATAACCGTGTACTGTTCCATTGAATATCTATTGTGTTCTTGCTATATTTGTCTAATTCTTGTTCTAATTCCGCTGCGATTCAACTCTAATTGATCAAACTTAGATCGCTGATCCTGATCCTGACAAGTGAGAATGCCTTATAGCAAAGAATGAACAATTCAGCCAAGAAGAGGGGATCTGTTGGTGGAGCAGGGTTCTTACAGATTCTTCTAATACAAGTGCCTTGCTAGAGTCAACCTCAACTCAGTCTCTCCTAAACACAAAGCTATCAACTTCAAACTGAGGACCCATCTATTAACTCTGCTAAAACCAGCAAAGTTAAAGATGTCCTTAAAACCTATTACAGGATGAAGAGTCCAAATCATGCTTTTACTTCTTTTTATGGTAGTTTTCAAGCTTATCAAGGTAGTCTCAAACTCAATAGATCTTGTTTTGCAGGACTTATTGAATGGATCCAGATGATGTGGAGGGAAATGGATCTAAACTGGCAGATGTTGATGATTGCATACAGAATCAGAAACACTCTTATGTCAACACAGGAACTACAAGACAAATGCTAACAAGACTGTTTGATTGGACAAGTCTAGTCAAGTGTTTCAACTGCAATAACTTTATGGTCAATTTCAAAGGTAATGCAAAGCTCCAGAAACAAAGAGGAATAGCCAATTGAGTCAAGCAATCGAGGTTCAACAATCATCTAGAAGACATCCAAAAGCATACCAAAGCTTAACAATGCCTGAACTAAAGGTGAATCTAAGTCTCTGAAGATCCAAAGAAAGATCTAGTTGTTAGCATTAAGGACGGATATGATTGGAGAGCTTATGCAAAGCAATTTACTGCTGATCTAACTTCCAGTTATCTATTATTGCAGAAGTTCAAGGAGAAGATTGGTCAGAGGATAGTGATCCTAAAGCTGAAGGTAATTCTGAGAATGAAGAAGAAGAATATGACTGGAGTGATAAATCTAATCCTAAAGAGGATTCAGAAGAAGTTGCATTAATGGCACAGTCAGATCAACCAAAGGTTGAAAATTCATCATCTAACCCTGAAGACTTCTTCACCTAAATATCCTGAAATACCAGATGAAGTAAGAGAAAAATATGCACCAAATCTTGCTTTGAACATGTAGAATAACCGAACTTACTCTTATAAATCTGTGAAAAGCTTAAGCAAGAAGAATTAATACATAATAAACTAAAATTGATCACAAAATATCAGATGAAAAGATCATTTCTCTATAAACTTCATGGAACAAAACTTGAAAGAATTAGAAATTGTTTCCAAACAACTTGAAGAAATGACTAAGAACGTGAACAGGGGAAAATAGCACATGCTGCTACACAAGTTGATCTAGCAAAAGTAAAAAGCTCCAAAACGATTGTTGAACAACTGGTAAGTGAAACGAAAGGACAAACAAAAAGCAGACTTAGGTTTCACACACGAACCAATGCCTGAATCTATAACTAACACTTTACCAAAGAATTTCAACACACATGATCATTCTTCTGAAAATAAGGCTAAACTTAAAGCTTTCCAAAACAAAAACAAGATTTCTGATAGTGAAGAAGAGAAAATTAATGTAGAAATCTTTGAAGAAAAAGATACTGAAAAGATCAAAAATGGGCATCTGGTAAAAGTTAAATCATATGAACCATAACCAAAAAGTAAGAAAAATATTTGTTCAAAAGAATCTGTGTTGGAAGAAGTGATAATTAAAAATAATAAACAAAACTCCAAAAACAAAGATAAAGCAAAACAAGAAGAAGGAACATCAGAAGATTCAAACTCTTATGGTTTAAATAATCCTGAATTTATTAAATGGCAAAAAGATCAGAAAGAGAAAGAAAAAAAAAATCTTCACCTGAAGATGTTCAATCTCAAATAAAATCAAGTTCACACAAATCAAGGAACCAAAGAAGAAGAAGAAAATTGACTAAAGTTAAAACTGATCAAAATAAGAGTCATGAAAATCAGACAAAAACAACAAATCAAGCAAGTCAATTTAAACAATAAAATTTGTGTCTGCTGGTAATTTGAACATGAACTTAACTCAAGAAGTTAAACAAACTCCTAAGAACCAATCAAACTCTAATCTGAAAACAGGTTCAGATTCAAGACTTCCACTGTCATTAAACGATTTGTTTCTAAGGATTCTAAGAATGCAGTTCATGTACAAAAGTCAAAAATAAATATACAAAAGAACAAATTGCCAAATCAAAAACTAAATTTGTCAAATCAAAAATAAAAGATTAACTTTTCGACGCCTAAATCTAAACAAGGATCAAACGTTGCGTCAACATCAAAAGTTAATAAACATTTGTTTAACACACCACAAAGGTACTGTGAAATCTGTGACATGTATAATCATAAGACTGCTGAATGCTTTTTCAACAAGTACTGTCATATATGTGATATGAGAAACCACTCAATAGCAGATTCTTACTTTAATAAGTAATGTACCTTCTGTGATGAAAGGACTCACAATACAGAAAAATGTTACTTTAGAAAGAGTTCGCCAAGGAAAGGATTTGCTAATACACAATCGAGCAAAGGTTATGTTAACCCTCAGTTTAAAAGAAATCAAACTGTCAGTTTTCAAAGATTAACGAACAAACCTTCCTTAGGCTTGAGATCTTTCAAAAGAAATGACTCTGTAAGAACAAAACAATACATTAAAGATCAATTCATTCCTAGGTTGTGAGAATGAATGATAAAAATTTTGGAAATAAAAGTTTTTCAAAAATTGGTCATTCAAATGGTATGAATTTTCTTAATAATGATCAAAAATTTCTAAATAACAAAATTGGTAAACTCATTAAAAATAAGCCTAATGTGAACAAACTCCACTTTAAACAATTTACCATCGTTGATAAGTTTGGAAAACCCAAGACCATCTCATCTTGGGTAGATAACTCAACTTAATTTCTTTGTCTTGCAGGTACGCCCGAGAAGACAATCAACACATGGTATGTGGATAGCGGGTGTAGCCGGCACATTACGGGCAATCATGCCTTACTTCAAGGAGAGGGAATAGTATCCAACAGGATAATAAGCTTTGATAAAGTCAACTACTACTCACAGTTGAACTTTAATTTTTTAAGTGTTTCCCAAATTTGTGATAAAACGTATTCTGTTCTTTTTGATGATTCTTTTTGCTACATTTGAAGCCAGGTTTTAGATTAGCAAAGACTGGGTAGTTGTTAAAGCTATAGGTATCGAGATGTATACAAGCTGGATATGTCTCAAGTTGATCTATCTATAGAAACAACTTGCCTTATGCTCAATCATCAAATGACAAAAGACAGCTTTGGCATAGACGTCTCGGACATTCCAACTTCAAGAATATGAACAAGCTTGTAGCAGGAAATCATGTTATCGGCCTTCCATCTAAGAAGTTTGACATTACTGATCTCTTCTCATCATGTTTAAAGGGGAAGCAACACAGAGCGTCTTATAAGCCCAAGCAAATAAACTCAAATTCCAAACCTCTCCAGATGTTGCATATGGACCTTTTTGGACCAACAAATTTGAAGAGTATTGGAAGAAAATCTTATTGTTTAGTTATCATTGATGATTTCACAAGATTTTTATGGGTTTTCTTTCTGAATGCTAAATATGAAACGGCTGAAATATTAAAAGAATTCAACACAAAAGTTGAAAACCAATTAGAACGAAAAGTAAAAATAATAAGAAGTGATAATGGAATGAAATTTATGTTGGGTCTGAAAAGAATAGTCTATATTATCAACACTATCAAAGTCAACAAATATCAACGTCACTGTCAAAGTCATCGGAAAAGTCAAATAGACACGTTCGAGATGAAGAACCGAGACGAGACGTTGAAGATATAAATGACTAGGAGTTTATTGTTAATAAATATATTTTGTGTCAACAAAGTATATTTATTTATGTTTAAGTCATTTTTATGTTTTAATGATAGTCTAGGGGGCTAATTGTCATTAGACTATATATAGCTAGAGTCATTAGTGTGTTTTAGTATGAGCTAGATTTGAGGATTTGCATGTAAACAATATCTTATGCAAATCAATATAGATCAACAAGGGTTTATTGAGAGTTCTTAAGGTGTTCATCATTGTTCATCAATATTTTATTGTGTTTGATCTATATTTTACACAAATATCATTGATATTTGTGTTTTCAGTGAGATTTGTTTGTGTTTTAATCAATTGCACTGTTATATCGATCGAGAGGACCAACAATTTGGTATCAGAGCCATTGTGCTCTTGATTATTTGAGTTTTGTTTGGTTTTCTAGTTCTAAGTCACTGTTCCATTCATTTTCGATCTGATCTGAGTGTTTGTATATGGAAATTGATTGAAGATTGCTCGATTTTGGTGTGGGAAGCTATAGGAGTCATCAGATCTCAAATCCATTGAGATTTGGATGAGTTTGGGCTGATTTCGTGCTGAAAAAGGCTGTCCAGATACGTCGGGCCAATTTACAACTCGTCCAGCGAAACTACAGCATCTTCCAGCTAAATTACATAGTTTTGCCTGGCGAAACTAGGGATCTGTCAGCGAAACTAAGCAGTTCTTGGTTTTTTGGATCTGGTTTCCTTGATCCAATGAAAGTACATGTGTTGAACGAAAGTTCATAGTGTTTGTGTGCCAATCCCGGCGAAATTGCTGCCATATTGTTCTCTGAACGAAAGTTCAACTAGTTTCGACCGAAACTACCCTGCGAAACTAGCATCAGCTTGCCACTGCTGGGCGAAACTACTGTCGAAATTACTGGCGAAACTACTAGCGAAATGCTAGCGAACTTGCCAGCGAAATTAGTGAAAATTCAGCGAATTTGTCAACGAACTTATTGAAGTTTCAGCTTGACCCCAGTTGCTTAGAAACCATTTAGTTGACATTAAAAGTATTTTTTTCGGGGGGAGAATATTATTCAACAATTTTGGAAAAATAATTTTAGTTTTGGGTGTTAAAGTGAATTTTAATATTTTAAAAGAAAATGTCGTTTTCTGCGATTTCGAATCCGACAACGCCAAAATGGCACAAAGTCGGTTTGATTCTTTTGCAGCCATGAAAGATGAAAAGAATCTGATGTTGTTGATCGATTTCTGATGGTGGCAAACAACCTTAAGAAGTATGATGACCAGCTGGGAAACCATGAACACGTCACAAAACTTTTGGACTCTCTTCCTCCACAATGGAGTCCACAAGTTAGGTGTTAAAACATGAAAGAAATTTTGCTGACTACAAACTCATGGAAGTTATCCATAAGTTGAAGTCATTTGATTTGGATATGAAAAGAAAAGAGTACAGTCAATTCATGTATGGTGGTGTATCTTCAAGTGTTGATATCAAAGAAACTAAAGAAGAAGTCAACCATGTATTGATGGCTGAGGTGGTAAACAGTGATGAGAATTATTTGAGGATTTTGATCCTTTCAAAGAATCAGCTGTGATACTCAAGGTGAGAGTGTTGGTGATGTTCATGCCTGTGCAAGCTGGTGTAAAATTCAAAAGCTACAGGATAGTGAAACAGATGAAGTGAAGCAGGAGGTTCAGTATGAAAGAAATCCAGAGGGAGATGAAGCTGAGGAAGCTAAGAAGAGAGCTGCTAAGGAGGAAGAGTACAAAAAGAACACTCCCATATGTCAATGTGAAAAAGCCCTAGCTGCTGAAAAGATAGTTATGGGACTCCCCTATGAGATAGTTCAAGACATGTGTTCTCCTCCCTACAAAATTTGTTTATTCAGGGTTTATAAAGCTAACAGATTATTGTTAGAAAATGAAAAAGAACTAAAACGAATAAACAAAGAACTTAAAATCAATGAGTCTAAATATTTTATTAAACTAAGAGACGCTTTAAAAGAAAATGGTCTTTTAAAAAAGAAATCTTTTAGAAAAGAATGTCGAGATTAATGTTTTGAGCGAACGAGTCACATTAGCAAAATTTGAGACTAGCAAGCTTAAAACTAAACTTGATAAATGGACGATATCAGGAATGAAATAGGAAGACTATTCTCTAAGCAAAGGGGAGCTAGAATCAAAACGGGTGTGGGATGTGGTGAAACATCATATGTTATCCTCCTCCTAGCACTTATTGTTACTCTCCTATGCCTCAACCTCATCCATCTAATGATTTAATTGAAGTGCGGATACTAATAGTTTACATGTAGGTTTAAGCAGCGTTAATCACAAAGAAGTTCGAGATAAAGATGATTTTCCTGCAAAAGCAAGGATCTGATCTGCAAAATGATAATTCCACCTTTGATGCTTCAAAACCAGTATCAGTTGTTTCCAGTAACTTCTTTAACAAATTCAAGACAGGTAACATCCCTTCATTTGTTCCTGTCAAGTTTGTTAAAGAAGAACAACTGTGGAATCATCAAGCAATCAGAACTCAACAACACAAATCGACACAACAAGAGTCATCAATCAAGATCCATTGGAAGTTGAGTTGTGTATACAGGACTGGACAATTCTGATGATGAACCAAAGATCATCAAGTCACCTGAAGTTATCAAGTGTCAAAAGCATCCAACAGTTGAATCAAGACCTATACGGATCTCATCTCCAACTACTAAGCAAATCAGCAGTTCCTCCAAAGCTCAGCAGAATCACTCACCATCTTCATCTGCTATCCATCAAGCTCGCCACAAATCTACCTCCAAGTCTACCAAATCACCAGTCATATAAAAGTGTACTCAGAAGAATGTTCAGATCTCAGCTCCCGGAACATCACAAATCAAATCACAGCCCAGTTCGAAATCCATATTGACAAAGCCTTAAAAGGTTCAATTTCCATATATCTAAAAGGAGAAGCATCAAGGTTGTCAACGAGCCGCATCAACCTCAAAGCAGGCTCCACCCTCTCCTGCTATCCATGGGACTACAAAGAACCAAAAGCCTTTTAAGGCTTGCGATGTAGAAAGGAAGGTCATGTGCTAAAGAAGGGCCCTGAGGTTCAAAGGCAAGCTTCTGGAGGTAAAGATGACATTGGATGAAGAAAAATCTATCCAAACCTTCTCAAGTGAAGCCGGTTTCACAAGATTCAAAGATGAAAAAGACTAATGTTTCAAAATTAAAATCTCTTCCTTCGGGTCTTAAACAAAAACTGATTTCCAAATTCAATTCTTTCAAATCAAAAGTAATTGAACATAAACAAATTTGGAAAGTAAAACAAAACAAAAAGGATAAAGAAATAAATGATTTTTCAAAAGAGTGTGTGCTTAAACAGGTTACATACACTGATGAAAAAGGAACTCCCAGGACCACAATGGCGTGGGTCCCCCTCTCTAACTAATCTTTTTATGAGTGCAGGAACAATTCAGGAGGCCTATCAGTAATCTGATTTACTAACTGGGATTGTTCCTAACTCAAATTTGAGGCGGAACAAACAGGTTATGGTATCTCATCCACATTTTGGATTCTTATCTACCATTCACAATCACTGCATTTTTCTTATTACTTCATTTCTCATGTTTTTGCTAGTATAAGTTGGAAGACTTTCTTTAGTAAAATTCTTTTTTCAATTCCGTTTATTATATACTTAAAAAAATTTTAAAAAAATTAATTAAAAAAAGAGGAAAATTCTTTTTTTGTTTCATGGTAGTTAAAAAGAAATTTCGGGGGAGAATAAAAAATTTTCACAGGAACTAAGAACTTGATTTGGGATGACTGAGAAATGATAGTATGTCTTCTTGGTATGCTTATTTGCATGACTTGTACTTTGTGAGAAATGATAGTAACTGATATAGATGTCTTATCACTTAATATTCTAAAATCTGAGAAAGACAGTTTCATTATATGATATGCTTGGTAGGCTCAGCCTGAAAACAAAGTAAACAATGATTCTGTAGCCTAACTAAAGCTTTAGAACTCGGTGATAAAGATTGTTCTCCTGACATTTTGGCTTGCATAAAGTTCTAAGTCTCGTCAAAAATGGGTTGAGAGTATCTGACTTCTGCCTTGATTACTTCTATTCTCAAATTCCCTCATCTTTGCTTCTGAATTGATGCTTCTTGTAAGCTCTTCAAAATCCTTTTCGTGCTTATCACCTATGCTATGTGGAAGCTTTGACCTGGAGTGATGATCTTCTCTGTTATATGTGAGTATAGACCTGAAGCTCTCATCAGCACGCTCAGATGATCATCTCCTCTGTTATACGTAAGTATAGACCAGGAGCTCTCATCATCTGTTCCCCAAATAAAGGCACAGTGATTCTTAAATTAAGATCATTGTTGAATGCTTAAAAGAAAATCAAGCAGAGTTAATCATATTACTCAATAAGCCCTGATGATGGGATAAGTTCTTTGCCGGATGTCTATGGGAACCAAATCACCTGAGCTTCTCTAATTAAATCTAAAACATGATAAAATCAGTTGCAAATCACTTGCTGAAAAGGATAAGGCATGGGTTTAAATTGGACAAATATTTCAACAATCATTTTGAACTGTTTTTGGCTTTCAAAAACTTAAAATTATGACCAGACTCTGTATCAGTGTGATCTCACTAACTTGTCGATGTTCAAATACATCTTTGTGCTTTCGTATATCTTGAGTATTTGATCTCATGATCAAATTAGTTCTTGGTGTAATATGATAAAACAAAATAAAATAAAATATTCATTTCAAATCATTTTTCAAGTCTTCCATATTATGCTATTAAAATGTTATCAGTTTCATATGCATTTCATGGAAAATTGCACATTCAGATAAACATGGGTTTTTTTGTATTGTTGAAATGATCTAACAAGAATTGTGCAGAATGTGTTTGTAATTGTGTTAGAGATTCTTGCTGCAATTGATGACCTATCATCAACTGAGCAAAGTACCATACCAGAGAACCTGTTCCTCAAGTTTGCAGAGAATCCTGAGCTAGGATTCCTTCTCTTACATCTTCTGAAGCACTCAA
This sequence comes from Flaveria sonorensis, assembly GCA_025506505.1. NCBI lineage: Eukaryota > Viridiplantae > Streptophyta > Magnoliopsida > Asterales > Asteraceae > Flaveria > Flaveria sonorensis. The sequence continues at coordinate 27,852,812 of CM046435.1, read as the reverse complement.
GAATAAAGAGTTGGAGATGTTGTTCCTGATCATTCTCATGATGCACATAAAAGGAGGGAGAATTCAAAAAGGGGGAGCCTATAAGATGAAAGATTGTCGATACCAGATCATCAATCTAGGGGGAGATTGAAGATCAATATATAGTTGACTTATCGGTGCTGATCACGATGAAAGACGTTGATAATAATAGACTAAGGGGAGTATTGTTGGGTCTGAAAATGATAGTCTATATTATCAACACAATCAAAGTCAACAAATGTCAACGTCACTATCAAAGTCATCGGAAAAGTCAAACAGACGCGTTCGAGATGAAGAACCGAGACGAGACGTTGAAGATATAAATGACTAGGAGTTTTTGTTAATAAATATATTTTGTGTCAACAAAATATATTTATTTATGTTTAAGTCAGTTTTATGTTTTAATAATAGTCTAGGGGGCTAATTGTCATTAAGTCTAATTGTCATTAGACTATATATAGCTAGAGTCATTAGTGTGTTTAGTAAGCTTGAATGAGCTAGATTTGAGGGTTTCCATGTAAACAATATCTTATGCAAATCAATATAGATCAAACAAGGGTTTATTGAGTGTTCTTAAGGTGTTCATCATTGTTCATCAATATTTTATTGTGTTTGATCTATATTTTACACAAATATCATTGATATTTGTGTTTTCAGTGGGATTTGTTTGTGTTAATTAATCAATTACACTATCATATCGATCGAGAGGACCAACAATTTAAAAATGCTAATATTGACATGTTCTGTGTAGAAAAAGGAATTGCTCATCAGTTCAGTGCTCCTAGAACTCCATAACAAAAAGGAGTTACTGAAAGGAAGAATAGAACTTTGATTGAGGCTGCATGATCCATGTTAGCAGATGCAAAAATTCCTATCTCTTTCTGGGATGAAGCCATATCTACTACGTGTTTTGTATAAAATCGTACTTTAATTGTGAAAGACAAACTGAAAACTCCTTATGAGTTGATGTTTGGCAGGAAACCAAACATAGATTTTCTTAAATCTTTTGGTTGTCCAGTTTTAATTTTAAATTCAAGTGATCATCTAGGAAAATTTGATTCAAAATCTGATGAAGGATTTTTCATTGGATATTCATCTGTTTAAAAAGCCTATCTAGTTTATTACTCTAGGACAAATGTTATACTTGAAACATTCAACGTTAAATTCCTTGAAAATTCTTTTCCATCAGTTTCAAATGGTCCAGCTTGGTTATTTGATTTAGATTCATTGTCAAACTCTTTTCAATCTAACTTGTTTAATCAATCTAACTTGTTTGATTCTACAGGTAAGAAGAAACTTCAAGGAGATCTCGGCTCTTTAAGTGATGATTCAGATTCTGATGATATGGATGACTCAATCCCAGATTATTCATTTTTTTCTTTTGTCAAAGACTCAATAATTTGGTTTAATAATAATGATCAATCTCATCAAGAGGAAGATCATTCTGTTTCAAAAGATCAAGAAGTTTCACAACCTATTCCTAATGATGGTATAGAAATTATACAACCTGAGTCTGGAACGTCATCTATTTCTGGAGATGCAGTTGATACGTTTAATCATGATTACTTCATCAACTCACTGACTCAAGTTCCCAATTTCAATCCACATTCTTTGAACCTATTGCATCAACTTTCTAACTTGAACCAAACCAATCTGTATGTTCATGTTCAAGGGAATGAGACTCCAACATCTCGTATTCACAAGAACCATCCAACGTCTCAGATTATTGGTCCATTGAATGAGAGAACAACGAGAAGTAAATCAGAACAAGCAAATCTTTGCTTATACTTATGTTTTCTTTCTCAAATTGTTCCTAATAATGTTACCGAAGCGATAAAGGACAATAGTTGGTTTGAGGCTATGCAAGAAGAATTATTGCAATTCCACAAACAAGAAGTGTGGAATCTTGTGGATTTACCTGAAGGAGAAAATACCATAGGCACAAGATGGTTGTTTAGAAACAAACAGATGATCAAGGAATTGTTATTAGAAATAAAGCAAGACTCGTTGCACAAGGATACACCCAAGAGGAAGGAATAGATTATGATGAAGTATTTGCTCCAGTTGCAAGACTTGAATCAATTCGTATCTTCCTGGCTTATGCATCATTCATGAAATTCAAAGTGTTCCAAATAGATGTTAAAGGAGCTTTCTTGTATGGACCGATCACCGATGATGTGTATGTAAAGCAACCTCCGGGTTTTGAAGATTCGGAATTTCCAGATCGTGTTTACAAGCTTAGTAAAGCTTTGTATGGTTTACATCAAGCCTCTAGAATCTGGTATGAAACATTGTCACAACACTTAATCCAACATGGATATACGCTAGGGAAAATCAATCCAACTTTGTTCATAAAGAAGGATGCTGATGATCTCCTATGTGTACAAGTGTATGTCGATGATATCATATTTGGTTCTACAAGTCCAAAATTGTGCAATGAATTTGAAGAAATTATGAAGTCACAATTTCAAATGAGTTCTATGGGAGAAATAAATTCCTTTCTAGGACTTCAAGTCAAGCAATCTGCAGATGGAATCTTCATTAATCAAGAGAAGTTCGTTGACAAACTCTTGAAGAAATTTAAACTGCAAGATTGTCAATCAATTAGAACTCCAGCTGAGGTAAACACCAAGATTGAGCCTGATCCGAAAGGAAAATCTGTAGACCAAACTTTATACAGATCTATGATTGGTTCCTTGATGTATCTTACTGCATCTAGACCTAACATAATGTATGTTGTTTGTGTCTGTGCCAGGTATCAATTAGACCTGAAGGAATCCCACTTAATTGCTGTAAAACAAATATTCAGGTATCTCAAAGGTAAACCAGCTTTAGGGCTATGGTATCCTTATGAAGGTAACTTTGAGCTACATGGATACATGGATAGTGATTATAGAAGATGTTGTCAAAATAGAAAATCAACTACGGGTGGTTGTCAGGTTTTAGGACCCAGATTAGTCTCATGGCAATGTAAGAAAAAAACAATGTCTCTATTTCAACCGCAGAAGCTGAGTACATAGCTGCTTCAACAGGATGTTCTTAAATCCTTTGGTTACAAAACCAACTGCTGAATTACGGGTTCAATTTTCTTAAAACTCCAATTTACCTTAAAAACACTGTTGTTATGTTCATTACAGCTAATCCTGTCCAACATTCAAAAACAAAACATATCGAGATTCGATATCATTTTCTCAGAGATAACTCTGAAAAAGATTTAATCATTCTGATTCAAATTGCAACTGAAAAACAGTTGGCTAATCTTTTTACTAAAGCCTTCTTACCAGGACGGTTTGAGTATTTGGTAGAGTCAATTGGTCATATTAACCACATTTAAAAACTGGTTTTTGAGTATTTCAGTTAATTGAGTTAGAACCCTCTCTTACCTTAATAGGGCACAGCAAGAGAAACTATTAAAGTTAATTGCCTGATTGTATTTTGTGTGTGCATGTTTCTTAGAAAAAGCAAAACCAAATACAAAAATAGAAAATTAAAAAATCAAAAGATAAAAATATAAAACAAAAACTACAAAAAATAGAGTTTTTCTTTGTCAATCATTATTTAGGATGAATTTGTCATTGCAATATGTGAGAAATGTTAGATACATTAGTATAATCAGTTGCATACTTCACTCGATAACAAAGTCTGACGTGATCAGATATGATGTGCAAGTAAGTTCATGCAATTAGACTGATAAAGTAAATTCTTATGATTAAACTAAATCACTCATGCATTCATGTCTGTCTATCTTAGCACTAATGAGTAGTGTTGATTTCTCGAATTGATTGCTTGTTCAGACATAATCTCACACCTGGTGGTGATATGAATAACCATGCGCACTAATTATTTAAAGCATCTAACACTTCTCTGTTATGAGTCATCATAAACCTGAAGTGATGAGATATCCTTTGTTGTAAGTGATTATAGACTTGGATATTCTTACTGATGCAACAAGATGCCAATGTGTACAAACACCAAATGAGATCTAGTTATAGCATATGTCAGGTTAACAAGTTGAGAACAGTGACTTCTTGCATATCTTTATGAGAATTAACCTCTCTAAGTCTAAGTGTGACTGCATAATGTCATATCTAATTGTACCTTAATCAATCTAGGAATTGAAAAGGTAAGTGTGCTGAATATCTTGCTAAATGCACTCATTTTCTGTCCTTAGATCTCGTGTCCCCTTTGCTGCAGAAATGCTGACCTCGAACACACTTGATCAGGACTTATTCTCTGTCTATGACTATCCATCATTTTTTTTATTTCAATGTGCTGATCTTAACTGATATGATCTCACTGCAGACATTGATTCAATTGTAAATATTAGATTTTTATTCTGCTTTAATTTTGATTTTTGCATGTTTTATGTGTGCAGGCATATTAACAATGATTAGTGTGATCTTCATGTGACAAATTCAAGAAACTTCTATGTTTTGTTAAACTAAAAAGTTTAGGGGGAGTAAAAAGAGTAAAAAAAAATAAAATTGTCTAAGAGAAAATAATTCAAATTTCAAGATATGAAATAACAAAATTCAGTGTTTGAATAGAAAGGATGAAGCTAAAAAGTTCAAGCATGTGTGTGTTTCACATAATGTAAAAATAAACCTGAAAAACATTTTAAAGTGGAAAAGCTTCTTGCAACAGTTTAATATGAGATTATTTGTTAAAATTAGAGACTAAAATGACGGGAAATTGTTTTTGAAAAATTAAAACAAAAAAAAGGTCAAAACATAAAAAAAATTAAAATTTTTAAATAAAATAAAAGTTTGAAATGTCAAAAGTTCAAAATTGAGGGTCAATTATATAAATTTTAGGTGAAAGTCAAAATTTAACAAATTGTTTAAAAAAAATTAGTATATGAATAGTACTAATGCTTTTAAACAGTGTTCAGGTGGAAGACTTGAAAATTATAAGTGTTACTCATGAAAGTTATCTCATGCGCCTAAACAGTGTTAAAAAGTCCAAAATTAGGAGCATGATGATTTTTTAGAATTTGTACAAGTGTTGGGCATTTCAGACATCCTCATGCACCTAAATAGTTGTCATAAGTATGAAATTTCTGGTTAATAGTCATGTGCTTCATCCATAATCATGCGCCTGCACAGTACCTGACTTTCAAGAATTGGGCGTATCAAGTGAAAAATTACTAAGTGATGGGCGTTTCAGCTAGACCCATGCGCCTGAACAGTGCAAAAGCGCCTAAACAGTGCTTATGCGTCTGAATAGTGCTCATACGCCTAACCTCATGCGCACAAACAGTGCTCATGCGCCTAAATACTTAGTGTAAAAATCAACTCCATACGTACAAACAGTGCTCATGCGCCTAAAAATTTCACTTGCTATAAATACAACACTTTGTGATTTCAGTCTATTCATTCACTCAAAAACCCCTGAACTCTCACACACGACTCTCGATTACAATTGAGTCTTAGATTTTGATTAATTTATATTCTAAACTTATGTTCAATAGTGTTTATTTCTGATTCTAAACGTAAGAACTAGAACAAATTTATACAAATTTCAAGTTTAAAGTTTGATTTTGGTTGGGAGTTTCAATGCTATACAGGCGTATGAACCATAATCGGTTGGAATATTTGAAATATGTGAAAAAAATGGAATTTTGAACTGAAATTGATGATTGATTTTTGATATAAACTTGATTTCGATCATATTGATACATTCAAATCAGATTTTCATCAAAATTGTTCCTGATGATGATTCTTCATCAGTCGAACTCTTGAAGATGAACAGTAAATGTTTGAATTTTTGATAAAAATGAAAAATTGATCATAAATTCATGTTATAATTTGTTTTTGAGAAGAATTTACTATATTAATGTGTTTTATATCATCTACATACTAACTTGAATGTAGTTTGTTCTTGAACAGATCATTTGAACACTTAGAAAAAAATTTAAGTGCAAGTTAGATTAAAAATCTTTAAAACATACTAATTCTTTAAATTTCAATAGACATTCATTGATTTTAAGTGTTAAAATTCAAAGTGTCTAAATTTCTTGTTTCATTTTTGCAGATGGATGAGTTAAAGTTTGAGCCAAAGCATAATGTGGCAGCATTATTAAATGAAGAAGTACAAGATGCTGTTAGCTATGAAGAGATGATAAGGTTCTTGTTGAGAACTAAGTATGTATATGCTATATGCTATCAACTAGTCATATATGCACGATTGATAAAGAAATTTTGGAACACAACCACAGTTGAAATCAATGATGATGGTAGAAAAGTTGTAAGGGATTTATAACAAATGTTAGAATGATTGAAGTTTTTGAAGATTCAATTAGAGAAGCATTGAGATTGGGACACAATGACCCAGAAGACTTAGCCGAATTATCTTCTAATGAATGTAGAGAAACATTCATGGCGATGGGTCACCCAGACAATTTCCTAAAGAAACAATTTTTCAAAGCACGAGTTTACAACCATTGGAAGCTATTATGTTATATATTCTAGCACTGCATGTCAAAAAGAAGTGCAGGATGGAATTCATTTCCAGTTGACATAGCATCTCCTATTATAGCTCTTGCAACTAACAGAAGGTTTAACATGTCAAAATGGATTCTTAGTGGTTTCATTTTTAATCTTGAGAAAGGAATCAGGAATAAGTACTTGATGTATCCTAGATTCTTACAAATGATAATCAATGAAGAGCATCCAGATATTCATGTTCATGGTGTTGGTGGAGAAACAATGATAATGGAACATATGTCAGAGATATCTTACAAAAGACTTGCTATGATCACAGGTGCACAAAATGTACCTGTGTTTGAATACATGAGAAATGTTGCAAATGACGAGGTGGATATTACTATAGATCACTTTCATTTGATTGAGGAAGAACCAATTGATCCAAATGATCTTATTGAAGAAATACCTCAAGAACAATCTGATGATGATGAAGATGAAGGTGATGATGATGAGAATGATGATGATGATGAAAGTTCAAGTTCTTCTTTAGATGATGATGATAACAATGAAGGTGGAAATGAAGGTAATGTTATGGAAGTAGTTCATGAAGAAGTACATGAAGCTGATCAAGAAACTAATGAAGTTAATGAAGAAGTTATTGAAGAAAGTCATGAAGATGTTAATAAAGTAGATCAAGCTGAAGATGTTGTTAAAGAAAGTCAAAATGTTGAGGAGATTATGGGAATGATTCAAGAAATTGTTAAAACTGAAGAACAAGTTGAATTCAATGAGAATGTTCATGAATTTGAAGTATTTGAAGCTGAGATACACAATGAATTTGTAAGCTTGCCTTAACAAGATACTCATGTGGCTGAAGAAACAAATTTTCAGCAGATTATTGAAGAGTTGAAAGAAGAAAACTCTAAGCAATTGAAGCTTATAGAGGAATTAAAAGAAGAAAATGAGATGTTGAAAGAAGATCTACAAAAGAAAGATGAAGTAATTGCTGATATTAAGAAAAATAAAGAAGATAATGTAAAAACTTTTAAAGTTATGATGAAAGATTATGATCTGATGGAAGAAAAATTCAATAAGTTGAAAGAGGAAACAGAAGCTTTAAAAGAAGAAATAGAAAGAATAAAAGAAAGTCAAAAGTCTTCGTTTCTAGAACTTATGATTATTTCTGAAATCACTCCAATAGATGTTGAAAAGATAGATGAAATAGATAAAGGTTAAAGGAAAATTGATGATATAGATGTTTCAGTTTTACCTGAATCATCATCAAAAGTGCAAAAGATTGTTGATGAACCTACAAGTGAAGAAGAAAAAGAGTCAGATATTCAAGAGACCATAGGAGCTCTTAAGGATCTAGAAGCTGAGTTTGGTGATGGCTGGTATGATGAGGTTTTAGAAGATGAAGATTTAGTTGAAGCTAATGTTGATGAAAATTTTTCTCCAATTGAGACAATACAAGAAGATGTACCTATAGACATTGAAAACAGGTATAACTATTTGATCAAGATGAAGTATAATCAAGTATTTCTTGATGGATTAATAGTATCTCAAATTAATGAAGAGTTTGAGAAGTGTATTACTGCTGAATCTGTTGCTCCTATTGATCCTGACAAGATAACTGTAGAGCATGGGAGTGGAATCCTCTTTAACAGAGCATAAATATTGAGGAACTTTCAACATCTGAGTTACATCATCCTAATCCAGATGACATGAATGTAACTGCTTTAAGAATGTAGCTACAATCAAGAAGTTATCCAAGGAAGAAGCTTAATAGATTACAAGCAGAATCTTTAAGAAATTTGGTAAGAAGTTTTCAAGCAACGGAGAAGCAAACTGTCACACCCTCGCTAAAGCGGAAACACGAGAATGCGACGGACGGGATCGTCATAACACATTGGGGGTTTAAGAGAATGTCTAAAGGTATTCTTCGTACATGGGTCATGACGTCACCCGATACATAGGAACACATGTCAAGTATAGTCAATACCAAAACGTCATACCATTAATGCAACAGTAAACCAAGGTCCCATACGGGAACAAACCAACACAATCACCAAACAATACCAAATTCAAATCCAATAAAATTACAATCCATAAGACCAAACATTTCAAAACATGTCCCAAAAGTCTCATGAAACATCTAATGCTCCCAGAGGAGCGGTCTCGTCTAAGTCCACAGCCCAACACCTAAGCTTTATTACCTGAAAAGACATGCTCTAAAAAGTCAACATACGTTGGTGAGTTCACAGGTTTAAAGGTACAAATATTTTGCCATGTATAACATGTATAAAAAATTGTAAGTGAATGAAGTACATAGCAGTCAAGATATCAACACAAGTTCTAACTCAATCCAAGTCCAAGACCATTCCAGGTCCAATACAAGTCCAAAGTCCAAGATCATTCCAGGTCCAATACAAGTCCAAAGTCCAAGACCATTCCAGGTCCAATATAAGTCCAAGTCTAACACATCCGGATTATATTCACCCAAGGGCAAGCCCCGGCCAAGTCGGTCTCGACTAGTATACCGACAACATGGGTGGCGGTATCAGCCCGTTAGTATTAACAATACTTCTCCATGACGTCCAAGTCAACAAGTCTAAGAACAAGCACAAGCACAAGCACAAGTACACACTCATGATTGAATACCTAGACTCAACCCATGACCCAACCACATACAATGTCCTGAAATATTTCTTAAAACACGGCATAGTCCAAAAACATGAGCATGTTTTTCCCCCAAGTAAAATACATTAAAAGGGGCCGTGAAACTCACCTCGAAATAGCAAATTCCCAAAGTCCAAATCCCACAATACACAGAGCAATCACTAAAGTGCAATACACAAAAGGATTACCATAGCATAAAATGACCAACATGGATGGCCCTTAACGCTAATCAAGGTTTTCCATTGTCACACTTATTAATTTAATTATTTTGTAAAGACATTTAATCAATTTTATATGCAAAACTTGTCTTAATTAAGATTATTTAGTCCCAACCCTTACTTTTAAGTTTACCAAGGTAATTCAGCATATATATCTGATCGCGCATCAGTCTTGTATAGGCTGTTTGGAGATCGAAACGATAACGAATCATTGCATAAAAAGTGTCATTTGAAAGAAGATACTTTAATTTAAACACCAGAAAATAATCATGTTCGTTTGACAAAATATGAGGAAGTTATGACTCGAAGAATACAGACTAATCTGCTGCCCAGATTCGTCAGTTTTGACCTTCAGTTTTGTTTACTACGTTTGGAGAGCCAAACGATGTCAAAATGACAGAAGGCCACTTGGGTTAGTTAGAGGACTCATAGGGCTTAAATTTAGACCCAGAGTTTGCCCCAATTGGGCGTATTTCGACCAAGTTATCACACGAACAAGATGACTCATTTTCCTGACAGCAAGCTGTCCAGATTGTTAGTTTCGTTCCGTTGCGTCTCAAGTCCCAATATGCACCCGTTAACAACCCAAATATGTAAAAATACTTTCATTCCAGTTTCAAGTTTTCATGAAATTCAATTAACCACTTTGTTTACTTAATTTTTCCAGTCCCAAACAGTTGTTAGTTTCTTATGTTGGGTTAATCTTAATCGGGTTTAGTTCACGGGTCACGGGTCCGACGAGTCATGGTTTCACGTGGGTTTTAGATTTGAGTCAGATCCAAATGTGCAACAGAAGTCTTCCATATTATTCACGTTTGTTTAATTGTTTTAACTAGAGTTTAAATTATGTATGAATGAGTCAATAGTTTGACCAAGTAAATAGGTGGAAACGTGTGAAAGTGAAGACTTGGAGTCTGTTTGTTTACGTAATTGTAGGATTAGTGGGTGCATGTGATTGCCTATAAATGGCATGTTTTGTGTCAGGATCAGCGATCTAAGTTTGATCAATTAGAGTTGAATCGCAGCGGAATTAGAACAAGAATTAGACAAATATAGCAAGAACACAATAGATATTCAATGGAACAGTACACGGTTATAGAGAAAGAGGGTTTTCTTCAAAATGGATAATATCATTCATGCACAAATGCTTCGGTATGGCGGCCGCTAAGCTTCGCAGGGCTTCGCAGGCTACACTCCTTACAATTAGGTCAACATTCCTTATATAAAGGAATGTGACGTCTGCTGATGTCACTTGATAGTGACATCTAACAGAATTATTACAAACAACTGAAAGTAAGCAAACTACTGAGAATGTTCACAACAACTGAGAACATCTCAGAGTATGCTAAGTACAAGATGAAACTAAAACTACTGAAACTACAAGTACTGATTACAAGAAACATAAAACTACTGAAAGGAAACCATCACAACTACTGAAGAGGTCTTCTTCAGCTGTTGTGACAACATCTGAAACTTGGTCTTCAGTCTTTGTCTTCAGCTTTTGTCTTCAGACTGTCTTCAGCTTTTGTCTTCAGACTTTGTCTTCAGCTTTTGTCTTCAGACTTTGTCTTCAGCTCTTTCACTTTAGACTTTGTCTTCAGCTCTTTCACTTCAGACTTTGTCTTCAGACCTTGTTATCAGTTGATGTCTTCAGCTGTTGCAGACTACTTCAGTTGTTGTAATGTCCGTGGGACTTAAAGGTTTTTCTGATCAGGCTCATTGGTTCTTTTGGTCCAACAAACTCCCCCTGAACCAATGCAGCCAAAACCTTTAAGCTTATTGAGGTCCCACTTATTCTTGGCAGAAATACTCTCTTGATCAGCTTCAGAGATATCGATAAGCACAGGCCAGGGAACAGGTTTCAGTAGATGTGAATGTCAAAGGATGGAAGGGAACTCTGTCTTGGGAACTGGACACAGAGCTGTTATCCCAACCATGAAACCTACTTCCCATTGATGAGTCTATAAGACTCTCTGACGTAGGCCTCAAGGAGAACAACTTGTTCCTCCTTAGTGAGTTCTTCTGCTTCTTCTTCGAAGAACTCTGGGCCATAGTACTCTGATATGTACTTTAACGTCTTTCCATTTTTCAACTCAACAGTTGTTATCTCTCTGTAAGCAAATTCATCTGGGTGAGTCCCTTCTAATAACAACTGGAGTTCATTTTTCTTGATCTCTTCAAGCCTCTTGTATAACAACCCCTTCTTGACCATTTTGTTCTCCATTAGAGTTTGAGGGGTCATCTTTGACTTGTAGGCTCTCTTGAAGTCTTCAAGTATCTCCCAGGGTGAGACTACAATGGCCAACATAATAACAGCATCTATAGTCTTTCTCACTTGGCCATTGTATCTACTTGGTATGGATTTCTTATGAATTCTAGAACTAACCCTGGGGTCTGGCCAAATCCTTACTCTCTCCTTTTGATATTGAAAGGTATACCTGAGAGCATACAGCCTTTGAGCGTGTTTCTTCATGGCTTGTATAGATGATGACTGAGGAAACTCTTTGTCAACCATCTTCAAAAGTTGCTCATCGTGCTGTTTCTGCTGTTCTTCTTCTTCAATCTTAACTTTCACCATTTGCCTCTGAAAGTCTGGTGTGATCATTTGTTGACTTCTGGGCTCAGGTATTTTTAGAACAGCAGAGATTGGCAGACTGTCTTCTTCATCATCTTCTTCTTCTTCTTCTTCCATCCTCAACACCCTTCTCCTCCTTCTGGGTGCATCATTGGATGTGGTTTGAGGTGGTTTTTGGGGTAAGGGAGTTGGTTTTGAGGGTTGAGTTGGTTTAAGTTTAGGTTTAGGGATTGGTTTGGAGAGTTGTGGGGTTGGTTGTTTTTGAGTGGGAGTTTGGGAAGGCTGATCTAGCATTTTTGTGGTAAGTTTGGCTTTGGAAAGCTTGGCCATATCAGTTCTCTTCCCAGCACCTGCTTCATCTAAGGCTTCGATAATCAACCCCTTATTGAATTCTTCAGAAGCACAGATTCTGGTGGTTATTGCCAGAATACTGTCTCTGGTCCATGATTTAATCTCAATTAATGATCTTCCCAAGTATTTTGCAATAAACCTGATCATTATCTCCAACCTCTCCCTTTCCATCACACTGTAACTGGCCCATCTCTCTTGTATCTCTTTAATCTCCAGCCTTCTGATCTCAGTGTCTAATGTAGCTGTATCAAAGCCTTGTCTGAAGAGTTGGTCTATTATTCTGTCCATTGATCTGCTGTGAGCTTCATCAGCTTCTTTAATCAGATCTTCCAATGATTTCTCTTCATCAGGCTTTTGAGTTTCAGCACTTTTCTTTCTCTTGTATGTGATCAGCTGTTTTTCCTTTTCTAACTCCTTTTCTTTCTTTGTTGTTTCTCATCTTCCACTCTTTTCTCTTTCTTTCTTTCACTGCCTTAGACTCCCCCTTTTTGGGTGCATTGGGTTCAGGGGTTTGAATGGCAGAAAGCTTCTTTTGCACAGCATCATCAACAAGTGTTTGTAGATTTGAGGAGATCCTCTCATCAATGGCTTTATGCACAATCTCATTGATGATGGGAGTGATGAGAGGTAAGGAATGTTGAAAGGTAGCAACCATCTGCTCAGAGGGGTTCTGTCCCTGAGAGGTGGTGCCAAAAGCAGTGGCTGGTGGCTCAGTTGAGTGTAGTGGCTGAGTGTTTGGTGAACCTTCAGATGAAGGTGCCATCTGTGGGTTTATTGGGGCAGATGGACTTTGATCCTGAGACATTTTGGCAAGCAGTTTTTGAGTCTGCTCACCTCAGCCTCAAGGATTGTGTTATGGGCTAAGACATCAAAGAAAAAGCCCAGGTCATCATCAGTCTTTGCTGAATCACCTGACCTCCTGATTGAATCAGGATGTACATGCCCTGAGTGTAGATCAGTTGTAGCATGTGCCCCTTGTTCTTGGTTCTGGGGACTTCCTGCCTCAGGACTGAGTCCTTCATCGGCAGTTGCCTCTGGTGAGGTCTTAGAGATGTTACCAACTGCATCCTGTTCATTTGCTGAATCAGTAGAAGTGGCAGCCTCACCAGATGTTCTAACCTCCTCCTCTACACGGGGAGATTGAACATTATAACCCCTGTGCTGTGGGTTATCAGCAGCATTTTGGTCCTCTTCCTCAGCTGTTGAGGTTCTCCCCATTGTAATTGGTTTCTGGGGAGGAGGAGAGGAATGCAGCTGACTCAGCACTTGTGCAACTATAATGGTTGGGCTTTGAGGGGCGGTTGCATTTGGAGATAGGTTTGAAGCAGATTGCACCCGGGGTGACTGGTGCTCTTCAATGGTAACCTTCTCAATTGAGATAGGTTCCAGCATTGTGGTATCCCCAATTATGGTTGCATCAGGATCCTGTTGAGAGGATGCCTGAGCGGCTAGGGCTGGTGGAGTCTTTGACACTACTGGGGGGTTAGAACCAGTAAGTGTTTCCTGTATTGGTGGTACAGGGGCATCCTCAGGGGACTCATCTCCCTGAGTAGCCTTTTTGGGCTTTTTGGTGTTGGGTTTGGTGGGGACTTTGGATCTGGAAGTGGAGGCTGTGGGTTCCCGCTGCTTGGGTTTTAGCAGCCGGGCAGCCCCTTTCAGTGTAGGGTCAGAGTTGTGCCTGGAGTATACTTCAGGCAATACAGCCGGAGCAGGGACTCCAAGGCCAACAAGGCCGTCTGATTTTAGCTGATTTAAAATTATGGCCATGAGAAACCTGGGATATAATATCCATCTGTTTGCCACAGGTTTCAAAGCCAGATCCTTTAGTTCCATGAAAACTATCTCAGAAAAATTTAGATTTTGTCGTTCAAAGATAGAGTATAATACCTGTTGCCATCGGGAGGACATCTGATCCCATGAGGAGGTTTTTGGTGCAAGGCAGACATTCACCATGTGGAATATAAGACGTTCAGCATCATGGAAGTGCTTCTTCAGAATGGTGGTAGCACTTAAGTCTCTTCATACCCGTTATTGATGAAAGACATATCAGTTGTGCCTTTCGGGTATTCTGTGACACAGGTGGCATCATGTAGATTTAGGGTTTGTCGAATGATGTCTGGAGTGATGACCACCTGTTTCTGGTTAACCAACGACTGGAGAGTGATTTGGCGATCATTCTCACCAGTTTGCACAGAGACGTTGGTCCAGAATTGGCTTAGGGAATCGGGGTATATGGTAGGATTCAGAAGAAAAGCGGTTCGGTACTGGGAATCTACCATAAGATCGATGGCATTATCAAATTTGTTCCAAAAGGCCGATTTCGAGAGGTAGGCAACACAGTTGTGTCTGGGTTTGAGTTTCATGGTCGCCATTGTTGAGAGAGTGAAGGACATAAAACGGCTAATGAAACGTTTGAAATTAGGTTTAGGTATTTATAGGGTAAGAAAAGGCTGATATAAAACGACTGAAAGTGTTGGTGCTGTCATCAGTTGTTTGAAAACAACTGAAGACCTGGTATTAACTTTCAGAAGTTGTAACAACTGAAGACTTGGTATTAGTCATCAGTAGTTGTGAAACTACTGAAGACATGGTTTTGGCTTCAGGTGTTGTAAACAACTGAAGATTTGGTGTTAGTCATCAGTAGTTGTAAAACTACTAAGACATGGTTTTGGCTTCAGTTGTATGAAGTGAAACAGCAGTTGTAGAAACAACTGAAGAGAAAAGTTTCTCATCAGCTGTTGTCGTCAATTCTTAGCTCATCAGCTGTTTCATTCTGACCTCAACACATCAGACTTTTTGTCTGATTTTCAGATGTTTCATTGGTCATCAGTACTTATCTGTTATACTGACATCAGTAGTTGTAACTACATCAGTAGTTGTAACCACATCAGTTCTTTTCAACAGATAGAGTACTTCAGTACTTTTAAGTAATTTAGTCTTCAGTAGTTATGAAAATTACTGAGGATAAAAGAACTTTAGTACTTATTTGTGACAATAGTATACGAATGCTCATCAGTACTTGTTGACTGAGATCATCAGTAGTTGTCACTTATTGGTAGACCTCTCACTAAACTATTGTGGATCAGCTGATTCATGTTTTTGAGATTAAAATGACCCAGCCTTCTATGCCACAGTTTAGATTCCTGAGGAGAGGCCTTGGAGAACAGGCAAGGATGACCTTTTAAATCAATCTTCTTTGACAAATCCAAGGCATATACTCTTCCTTCCTGTTGGCCTTCAGGAGAGTATGTTCATCCAATACCTTGTCAATCAGCCTCAGAACTTTGGAAGACAGAATTCGACAGTTCTGGCTTGTGAAAAGTGCAACATGCCCTTTATCACACATCTGACTGACACTCAGTAGATTATACTTGAGATTCTCCACATGGTTAACATCATCAAATCTGATTTCTCCATTTGACACAAATCTTTCCCGATGATGTAACCCTTAGCATCATTTCCAAATGAGACAAATCCCTTCTTTCCTTGAGAGTAGTCATTAAGAAGAGAACTGCTCCCAGTCATATGCATAGATCCTCCACTGTCTACATACCAGATGCTTCTTTGGCATGCTGAAGAACCCTGCATTTATCATAAGAAACTATTAGCTTTAGAGACCCAAACCTTTTTGGTTTTGGGTCTGTTTTCATCAACAGATTTAACCATAACTTGTTTCTCATGATTAACAGCTGATGAAGGTGGAGATGGTGCTGAAATGGATTTCTTAGATTTGGGCTTGGATTTCCTTTTCAGTGGTTTGATCACAGGTGCATCTAGTTGGTTAACTCTCCCCAACAAATGCTGAACCATCATAACAAGTTGTGTCTGATTTGTTGCTAAAGCCTTCAGCTCATTTGACACATCAGTACTTGTTTTTGATGAGTTCCTGTGACCCACCATTTCCTCCTTCTTGAAATTCACAGACTTAGTCTGATGTTTATCATGAGGAACACTATCAGCTGTTTTCTGATAAACCCCATCCTTCTTTTTGGATTTTGGCGAGGCCTTGGGTTTATCAGTTTGAGATGACTGTGGTACAAACTTGGTCTCAAACTCATTTTTCATTTATTAATCTCTTCTTTAATGAGCTTATCTCTGTTGAGTTTGGAACCCTTTTTGTACCAGCATTCATCAGATAGATGATTGAATTTACCACATATTTCACATGGCTTATTCTTCATCTTGGATTGATCAACTGCTGAAGTGGAAACTACTGAAGGTGTGATCTTCAGTACTTTCCTCCTTTCAGTACTTGTGTTAAGTACTGAAGGATCGGTAACAACTGAAGACTTGTTCTTCAGCTGTTCTCTATCCGTCCTGAAAGACCGTATGATAGATTCCTCAGCAGTTGTTAATCCTTTTATTTCAGCAGATTTGAAATGCTTTTCAGATGTTGTGACTTGCCCTTCAGTACTTGGAGTACTTTGAGGGACAACATCTGAATTGCTCAGCTTCATGTGTTTATCAGCATTTAAACCATCAGGCAATTGATTTGCTGAGATCTTAACACTGACTTCATCCTCTAATTTTGTATTATCATTTGAGGATGAATCACATGATGATGTGGTTTGGAAATTACTTTCACCTTCAGATTTTACTATTGATTTTGAAGTAAAATCAGTAGGTGGTGCAGTATGATTGTAACCTATTCCAAACTTCACATTTGAAGCTGTTTGCTTGCTGAGAAGCATTTCAAATCCCTTGCAGGATGTTACCCAGCGGTCACACTCAACTTGGGTAGCTGCAAGTGTCTCTTTGAGATTTCTGTGGTTCTCAAGTATGACCTCTACCTTAGCCTTTTCATCATTAAGTTGGCATTTAAGCTTGTAAATCTCATCATCTTTGTCATTAAGAGCAGACTCATACTCAGCTTTTCTTTTGGAAATAGTTTTCTCAAGCTCAAGATTTTGATTGATTAAAGTACATTTGCCTCTCTAATAGAGACAAAGGCAGCTATGCATGATTCAGAACATAACTTGGCTTTAGCCTCAAAGATACCTGGGTTACCTGTGAAGATGATGCATTGGAGCAGGAACCCTCAGTAGACTCCAGGGCCATGAGAGCAAGATTCCCAAAAGGATGTTCACCACCATGTTGACCAGCACCAGCAAATAATTGCTCATTGAAACCAGAAAGATCATCTGGTAAGCTGCTCCAGTCAACAACTCCTGGTGTGAAGAAGCTGTGATGAGGTTGAGATTGTGATGGAGATGGTTGAGGCTCAGGTAGGGCTTGAGGTTGTTGTGCTATAGGAACTTGAACTGGATTTGGCTGTGGCATGTAATAGCAGGGATATGGATATGGCATTGGACCCTGAGGGACAAAATATGCAGGAGATTGAGGTTGTGAGTGATGACCAGAACTAGCAGGATGTTGCCCTTTGTTTTGTGAACTATTGCTTGGAAAGGTCACAAAGGGTGCAGAGGAGTTAGATCCAGTTGATCTACACTCTCTTGCAAAGTGCCCAAGCTGTGGCATTTGTGACACCTCAACTTACTCTTGTCAAAACCAACTTTGGTTTTGCCAGAGAGTCCTGGAAATTTCCTACCAGTTCTCTTGTAGAACTTTTGAGATCTGATATTGATCAAGGCCATTTGGCTCAAAATATCCATCTCTTCTAAATCATCATCAGCAATACCCATCAAATCATCCATGATAAAGCATAAATTATCACTATTACACCCAGAATGACTGTCAACACCAACAAATGCATGATCAGAACTGTTTGAAGAGAAATCTATATGCTCATCATAATGGCTTTCTGATCCAGCATATTTTGACTCATGACCGACCAAGGCAGTGTTCCCTGGTACAAAGTCATCAGTGAGCTTTCCTGATGATGCCAGTTTCCTTTTCTGCTCTATCTCTCTTTCAAATGTAAGCAGTTTCCCATGGAGTTGGGTGAGAGATAGGCTATCCAGATTTGCACTGGAGCGTAGGACAATGGTGTATGTGTCCCATCTCTCAGGCAGTGATCTGAGGAATCTGTTGTTCATCTGGCTATTAGTATACTCATGCTTGACCATTTTCAGCTCAGAGATCAAGCAGGAGAAACGCTCAAACTGTTGAGTCAGTGTCTCACCCTTCCTATGAGAGAATGTCTCATATTGTTGGGCGAGGATTTCTCTGTTGTTTGCTAAGACCTCATCAGTTCCTCCAATTGTTCCTTCAAAGCATTCCAGAGGTCATGAGCAGTTTCATGATGCATAAGCCCAGAATAGATTTCATTAGGCAGTGCCATGGCCAGAATTCCATGGGCTTTAGCATCAATCTCAAACAGTTTACGATCTTCATCTGAGTATTGCTCCTTCTTCTTCGGAACCATTTGGTTGGTCTCCGGATTGTTCACCATAGGCTTGTGTGGACCGTGAACCACAGATGTCCAACAACCTGAACTGTTAACAGACAGGTGATGGAGCATTCTTCGTTGCCATATGTTATACTCACTCCTAACCAGCATCGGAGGCTTGGTTGAGGAGCCAGTATTGTGAGGGTCATTAAAGGAGTAGTCATTCTCAGATTCAAACCAATTCAATCAAGTTTCAACAGATTTAGCACAAAAACACAACAAACTCAATATGAACCAAGAAGAAACTCAAATAGACTAACCAGAAGCAGCAGAAGACCAATCTCTATAACCAATTCTTGCAAATATGCTAATTCGATCAAACTTTAGATATTGAAATAGCAGTTTCAATGATCAATTGTCAAACCGATCAATGATTAACCCGCTCTGATACCATTTGTCAGGATCAGCGATCTAAGTTTGATCAATTAGAGTTGAATCGCAGCGGAATTAGAACAAGAATTAGACAAATATAGCAAGAATACAATAGATATTCAATGGAACAGTACACGGTTATAGAGAAAGAGGGTTTTCTTCAAAATGGATAATATCATTCATGCACAAATGCTTCGGTGTGGCGGCCGCTAAGCTTCGCAGGGCTTCGCAGGCTACACTCCTTACAATTAGGTCAACATTCCTTATATAAAGGAATGTGACGTCTGCTGATGTCACTTGATAGTGACATCTAACAGAATTATTACAAACAACTGAAAGTAAGCAAACTACTGAGAATGTTCACAACAACTGAGAACATCTCAGAGTATGCTAAGTACAAGATGAAACTAAAACTACTGAAACTACAAGTACTGATTACAAGAAACGTAAAACTACTGAAAGGAAACCATCACAACTACTGAAGAGGTCTTCTTCAGCTGTTGTGACAACATCTGAAACTTGGTCTTCAGTCTTTGTCTTCAGCTTTTGTCTTCAGACTGTCTTCAGCTTTTGTCTTCAGACTTTGTCTTCAGCTTTTGTCTTCAGACTTTGTCTTCAGCTCTTTCACTTCAGACTTTGTCTTCAGCTCTTTCACTTCAGACTTTGTCTTCAGACCTTGTTATCAGTTGATGTCTTCAGCTTTTGCAGACTACTTCAGTTGTTGTAATGTCCGTGGGACGTAAAGGTTTTTCTAATCAGGCTCATTGGTTCTTTTGGTCCAACATTTTGTTTATGGAAATGAGAAGTGAGTTTTTCTTCTTCAAAATTTACTCCCACATATATACGTGAGTGTGTACCGTGTGTGTTTCAAAAGGGGCCTGAACCAACATTTGGTATCAGAGCGCTCGGATTGAAGAGGCTGTTTTGAGAGTCGTGTTCCGAGAGGAGGTGCAGCCCTTCGCTGCAGGGCAAAAAAGGCAACAGCAGGAAGAACCGGGCTGAAGATGAAGCTGGAACGGTTCACCATAACCGTATGTGATTAGACCGAAAGAAGGTCGTCTTGAAAGTAAGAAAGAAAGAAGAGGCGCCACAAGAAAAAAATTGAAAGAGGGTGGCATCGCTTAGCAAGAAAGAAAGAAGGACTCGCAAGAAAGAGTAAGAAAGAGACCGATGCGGTAAGAAAGAAAGAGCAAGCATCGATCAAAAGGAAGAAAGAAAGCCGTTGGAATGAGAAAGAGGAAAGATTATATCGCTGATCAGGAAGAAATGAATGAAATTGAAGACCGAGTCACCAGGAATTCATTATCGGTGTAAGAAAGAAAGGCCGACGAGAAGAGACCGAAGCCGTAATAGACCGAACGGCTTTAAAGAAAGACCGAAGAACTTGTTGTTGACGAGAAGAGAGGAAGACCGTGACCGGAAAGTTTCAGCGTGAGACCAAGAACGATCTATGTGATCGGGAAGAAAGGAACTTGTGTGATTAAGTCATTCAAGTAGAGAAGACAACCTGTGTGGAGCCAAAAGCAAGCTGCTGAGTGCAATAAGCATGACAACAGCTTGGTAATTTCAGGTTTGGTATCGAGGCCGATAATGGCATACGAATCAGGGGTTCAAAGCAAGTGTATGAGAATGAAAGCAAGGAAAAGAAAGATAGGAAGAGGAAGAGTAAGAGCAAGAGCAAGAGCAGAAAGAAAGTAAGAAAGATAGCAAGTAAGATGATGCGAAGTAAGCAAGCAAGAGAAGATCGAATCAAGAAAGAAGATTAGCAAGAAGACCGAAGACTAAGCAAGAAACGCAGCAAGATTAAGCAAGTAACGGGGCAAGATAAGCAAGAAAAAAAGCAAGTCCAAGATCAAGATTAAGGGGGTGAATGTTGGGTTAATCTTAATCGGGTTTAGTTCACGGGTCACGGGTCCGACGAGTCATGGTTTCACGTGGGTTTTAGATTTGAGTCAGATCCAAATGTGCAACAGAAGTCTTCCATATTATTCACGTTTTTTTAATTGTTTTAACTAGAGTTTAATTTATGTATGAATGAGTCAATAGTTTGACCAAGTAAATAGGTGGAAACGTGTGAAAGTGGAAGACTTGGAGTCTGTTTGTTTACGTAATTGTAGGATTAGTGGGTGCATGTGATTGCCTATAAATGGCATGTTTTGTTTATGGAAATGAGAAGTGAGTTTTTCTTCTTCAAAATTTACTCCCACATATATACGTGAGTGTGTACCGTGTGTGTTTCAAAAGGGGCCTGAACCAACATCTTAGTCTCCCGGTTTGCAACTTTAAGTGATAGTTTCATTGTTTTGATTTGTTCAACCCATCCATTCTTTCAAGGAACAATTTTTAATTATTTCAAAACATTTTACAGGTCCAAAACTTCGATTAAGGACAGATCATCCAAGGTTCCAATATTTTAGATTCGATTACCAAGCAAGTTCAAGAATTAGGGTCTTTACCAAATGGCGAATCCGACTATCGTAACGCTAAGATCTTCACGATCTAGCACCCAAAACCAATAATGAGAGATTATTAGATTAAGATTTTGAATATAGATGATGAATATCATCGATTCTAGAGTAAAACTAGAATTAAACTTCATCAAAAACGATTTCCACTTACCGTAGCTTTGAAGACGAATGTATCTAGCCTAGTTTAAGATCTTGGATGCCTTGCTTAATTGAAACTCAATGGATGGCTCAAGTAATGCAGAATTTTCAAAGGTTTGATGAAGAAGAAAAGAGAGGATTTAGGTGTTGTGGCGGCTAGGATTTCAATAGAAATTCTTTGAGTTGTAAAAGTGAGGCCAAGCAAAGGGGAATACCCCCCTTTAACCATTTGCAGCCGAATGAAGGGAAGGGCAAGGGACTTCAGGCCCTTGGCCCATTTCATCCAATTCCATCTCGTCTTGAACTGTGTGTCGACTAATTTTTACGTTTTTGAATTCAATGCGTAATAACGGTTCCAACGAGCTATCACATGCCCTAGGATTCAGATAGTTTATATTTTTAGAATCAATTTAAGTTTATTTACCAGGCTTTAGGCAAAGCCCATGGATGTATAGTTAATTGGGTTATGGTGAAGTTTCGTGTTTTACATTTTAGGAAGAACCTTGATTGGGCTCAATGCATAGGGCCTCATACAATAACAAGCCCAATAGTCACATAAAGATATAAACTCCAGGCCCATTATAAAAAAGTAGGCCCATTAGACCAAAATTGGGCCCAACAAGAAAAGAACCATAAATCAAGACCAAGCCCAAATAAAGACAAAAGTCTAAGTAAAAAGTCAAAATTCAAACCAATGCCAAAGCCAACGTACCTATTTTGGTGACAGATGTCACAGTATCCCCAAGTTGAAAGAATTTCATCCCGAAATTCAACTAGAGTCATCAACTGCACTGCCATCCGCAAATAGGTGATGGTACTTAGTCCTCATTCTGTCTTCTCTTTCCCAAGTAAACTCAGGGCCTCTCTTTGAGTTCCATCTTACCTTCACAATCGGGATCTTGCTTCATTTCAACATCTTTATTTCCCGATCCATGATCTCTAACGGTTCTTTGACGAATCGAAGTTTTTCATCCACTTGAATTTCCTCAAGTGGCACAAGCAATGCCTCATCAGCGAAACACTTCTTGAGATTTGAAACATGAAACATGTTATGTATGCCGTTCAACTCTTGCGGCAATTCCAGTCGAAATGAAACAGGACCAATACGTTCAATAATCTTGAACGGACCAACGTACCTCGGTGCTAACTTGCTCTTCTTGCCAAAACGAAAAATGCCTTGATTGTTACATTTTAGGAAGAACCTTGATTGGGCTCAATGCATAGGGCCTCATACAATGACAAGCCCAATAGTCACATAAAGATATAAACTCCAGGCCCCTTATAAAAACATAGGCCCATTAGACCAAAATTTAGGCCCAACAAGAAAAGAACCATAAATCAAGAACAAGCCCAAATAAAGACAAAAGTCTAAGTAAAAAGTCAAAATTCAAACCAATGCCAAAGCCAACGTACCTATTTTGGTGACAGATGTCATACAAACAAATAAAATGATTGTACTTGACATGGATAATCCACAATATTTAGAGATAACAAAGAGAACGAGGATTTTAAAACCTTAAGAGATTAAATCCATGGCGATGAAGAGTAGGGTGTATGAAAGAAGGAAAGAGCTAATGAAAATGTTTCTTGAAACTGAGAGTCAAGCATATCAAGTTTCAATTGTACTGAAGCAATTATG
This sequence comes from Flaveria sonorensis, assembly GCA_025506505.1. Lineage (NCBI taxonomy): Eukaryota > Viridiplantae > Streptophyta > Magnoliopsida > Asterales > Asteraceae > Flaveria > Flaveria sonorensis. Next base: position 27,829,580 of record CM046435.1, on the reverse strand, counting down.
GAATAAAGCTCGAACAACAGGTGATTTGGTTCGTAATGCGTTACAAAAAGGACAATCAATTTCAGAGTTGCTTAATGCAATGATTGTTCCTGACACAACCAAGGATGTAAAGATTGTGGCGTGGAAATACGACGAGATATTTGATGCATTTTTTATTAAAAGAGTTAATTCAATTTGTGATGTATATCATTTTTTCTTGAGCATTATAAAGCTACCTGTTCAAGATTTGAAGGAGTTGAATAAACTACCTTTAATCAATACGACTAGAGCAAGTCGAGGAGAAAATTTTGTACAATTATTGAATAGAGGTATAAGCAGAATGAGTTCATTTTTGCAAACGAGATGTGACCAAGAAGATAAAAAATATTTTCAGTCATTGAAAAAGAAAAGAAAAGATGGTGATAAAGATGTTGGAGAAGAAAAATTTTTGGATGTTTTTAGCGATCAATACCTTGAGAAGGTAACTAATCCTGGCTTGAAATTTATTGATGGAACTCAAAAGTCGAAACCAATTTTGAGATGGTTCTACAACGGCGATACGTTTGAGTTAAAGTTAGTTCGAGATCTAGACGATTGGAATCGTTACATGATTTCATTGTTTGGTGTATTCGAATTGAAACTCTTACATCCTAGCTACATCTCATTTTTGTCCATTCAGAAGTTTGAAAGAGTTGTACCAAAAATTGCAGAAAATGACAAAAAGTATTTCTTGTCAATTATCAAAGTCATGAATGCTGCTATGGAGAGAATATCTCTAAGAAAAGCCTTAGCTTATGCAAACATAGTTAAGAAGGATGTCAAGAAAATAGAATTCATGAGGATCTCGATCAAAGGAGTGTTGGAAATCCATTCCAAAGAGTATCCAAAGCCAATTGAATTTTATGCTAATATTGATATTGCAGGTTTATCTAAAGAAACATTGGAGGTGATGAATAAAATGGAAATCAAGACGAATGAATCAAAACCAGAGCAAGGTATTTTAGCAAGCAAGTTCAAGTCTGCCATTGCTAAAGCCTTGAGAGAGCAAGAAATGTACAAAGAGAAGCTGATCTTTAATATTAAAGAAGAACCAGAATATTTTTTTGATGCATGAAGACAAAAGAGAGAAGATAAAAGACAGTATATTGAAGAATGAAGAAGACTGAAGACAGAAGACTTTTGAAGTCAGAAGACAGAAGATTGATGATTTTGAAGACTGAAGACAATGTCAATCTTAGGGGGAGTATTGTAGAAGCCTCTCGAAGATTAACATTTAGTATAGTTTAGGGACTTATTGTGTAAATATATGTTCCTTTCTGTTTTGTTTGATAGTATAAATAGCATAGTATGTATTGTGCATACAGTACCTCAGAATCAGTTGGAACAAATTGTAACTGTTTTCTTACACTTGTACTTTCTATGCTTACTATCAATGAAAAACTATGAATTTTTCTGATTTGTTTGCATTGAATTGATTACTTGTGTTTGTTTTGATTGAATTGTATCACAATATCATCATAGATTGATCCATTTTGATCCTATAAGAAGCAAGAGGAACTATATAGCAAACAAAAGGGAGCTAGAGTTAAGACAAGGTTGGGTTGTAGTGAAACCACTTATGTTTACCCACCTCCTAGCACCTTTTGCTATTCTTCAATGCCTACACCTTACCCTACAAATGATTTAATTCAGAAGGATACTAACAGTTTGGTTGCAGGTTTAGAAGGGGTGAATCATAAAGAGGTTTGGGAAGATTATGATTACGGAGGAAGTAGAGGTCTTGGAAGTTGTAGTTCCATTTCTTCATATTTCAAAAAATCTATTGTAGACAATAGTTTTAGTAGCATAGATTGTAGTTTGGATAGTTTACATTCAAGTTGTTCTCATTCCAAAATGTTTGAATCAAATGGAGTTGATGTTTCTGTTGGAAATGATCTGCCTAAAATACATATTGAATTGATGTGGCTAGTACGTTATGATCCAAGTCGGGTCATACCCAATAACGAGCTAGACAAACACCAAAGATATTTGTTTTATGATATGATCATATAAATAAATATTAGAATATTTGGAAATTGGGTTTCCAAATATTTACACTTGTGTTGTAAATGAATTATATGGATAATTTATTTTAAAGAGAGATGAAAATTACTTCATCCGCATTTGTTTAAAACAGCCGCATTTGATGTGGTTGAACAAATGCAGATGTTGTTTACTCATCCGCATTTATAAATATGGATGAAGAAACCCAATCGGCATTTGCTTATGAAAGAAATGCGGTTAAGCATTTTTGGAAATGCTGATTGAAACATTCATCCGCATTAACTAATACGGATGAGTATTTTTGGAAATGCGACCAAATTACTTCATCCGCATTTACAAATGTGGGAGAACAACTTCATCCGCATTTACAAATGCGGATGATATGTGAAGAAATGCGGATGGGTTAAAGGGGCTGGGCCCACCCATTTTTCTCTCCTGAATTTTATGTTTCCAAGACATGCAATATAAGATTGCATTCTGATCTCTTTGATAACTTAACCTTTTGGTAAAAACAAAAAGTGTAGAACTCCCTTTTTTTCTCTCCATCGGTCAAGAGAAAAGTCAAAGTTTTCACAAGTGAAAAATCCTAGCAAACCGGTGTTCTTGTTGATGGCTCGTGGGTAGACCTGCTTGAGGCCTCCTATTTTAGAAGCTGCCATCTTCATTCACCTTCTGCCGACCTAACTGTTGAAGGTAGTTTTTCAAACCTTCTATGGTTGTTTGTAAGCATGATTTCATATATCGATCCATATGGGGTTTTAACAGATAATTATAAAAATGTTTTATATATATGTTAATTGTAACAAGTTTTTAAACTGATATTCCGCTGTATTTTCTTTTTTATATGGATAAAATAGATCTGATAAACTTGTTCAAAACCCAACAATGAAGTTTCAAGTGTTAATGGAAAAGTTGGTGTTCTCAGTAAAGGCCATAAAATTTCTTCAAAAACAAACTGTTTTGAAAAATTCATCTCTCTTCCCGTCCCTACGTTCACTCCTATTCGAATCTCTACACCAAGTGAAACAACATCCTCACATGATTCTAAAATTTCAAAAATAAGAGAATTTACAAATCATGATAGATCATTTGACTTAGAAAACAAATCACAAGAAGTGCACGTCACTTACAGTGATTGTGATTATCTTATGTCTGAGTGTGAGGAAGAGGTTATCATGGATCATGTTCCAATTCAAAAGGATAAAAGAAAAGGTTTAAAATCTCATTGCTTCTACTGTGGAAAAGATGATCATGTTGTTAAGCATTGTGTAACTCTCGAAACTTCGGTCAAATAAAAAAAAATAAAAGTATCAAGAAGAAAGCAAAAAGAAGCCAAAGATGAGGGGTGTTTTGAGTAAAATTACACAAAAGTCAAAAGTTCACTTTATATGGGCATGGCTGCCCATATCACTCCTGCTGCTATTGTGTTCAACCGAATCAGAAGAAGAAGAAGAAGCTGAATTCGATTTCCCTCGGTTTCAAGGAGAAAAAGAGGCTGATTCTCGCTTGTGGTTAGTGTTCTTTGTATTTTATGGTTCGGTTTGTTGGGTTTTGACCATGAAACCGATTTATATGTGTTTATGTGTTTTGTTGTTTGTTTTTGCTGTTTTAGGCATTTGAACTCTTGTGCACACGAGTTTGGAGGAGTTTTGCTTGTTTGCTATGCTAGGTGAGTTCTAGACCCTGGTTTTATGTGTTTTAAACTTCTTTGGGGCTGAAAATGCATGTTTAAAAGGTTTTACAGCTATTTTATGTTTTACCGTATGTATATGGGTGTTTGTGTTGGTGCTTTATGGTGGTTTATGTGCGGTTGATGCTTGTGATATGGAGTTTAAGCTTCAAACAGATGGATAAGCATGATTGGTTAGGACTGTTGGTGTTTTTCGTGGTTGTATGCCTGCTCTAGATGTTAAGCATGTTAGATCCATGATAAGTATGTGTTAGATCAAGGATTGGGGACTGAATAATTGCATAAGTGCATTTGCAGGTTGGTTAGTTCATCCGCATTTAAGTACTTTGTTCATGCGCATTGTTGTTTGTTCATCCGTATTTGTAGTTGCTTATGCGCCTAAGTGTTCTTCCGCATTTCTTTTGTTCATGCGCATTTGTTGTTTGTTCATTCGCATTTGTAGATGCTTATGCGCCTAAGTGTTCTTTCGCATTTCTTTTGTTCATGTGCATTTGCTACAGTGTTCATGCGCATTTGTTACAGTGTTCATGCGCATTTGTTACAGTGTTCATGCGCATTTTTTCAATCATTCGCATTTGTTCTACCAGCATTTAGTTGGACACTTGGAATAATCTGAAGGCATTCATCCGCATTTGTATTGTTCATTCGCATTAGTATTGTTCATCCGCATTAGTATTATTCATCCGCATTAGTATTGTTCATCCGCATTAGTTACTGTTCATCCGCATTTGTCTAAGGACTTAGGATTTTTCCGAAGCTTGGGAAGTAGAATGTAGCGGGTAAGTTCTGGAATGTTTTACTAGTTCATGTCTGTTGTGGTGATGCATGTTGTGGGCTGTTGATGATGCTTTATACTATGTATAATGTGACTTTATGTGGTGTGTTTATATTCGTATGTGTAAAGTATTATCGTAAAGAAAGTGAAAGATTAACATTAATAATGAAGTGGAACATAAGAAAAGTATGAAAAGTCTTGCAAGCAAAGGTTGAGGTGAGTGACTGTGTTGTCACAAAAGACTTGTATGCGAAAATTGAGGTGAGTGACTGTGTTGTCACAAAAGACTCGTAAACCAAAGTTGAGGTGAGTGACTGAGTTAATGAAAGATAATTAAGTCTATACCTTGATGTATGTATGATGAATGCTCACATGTAAAAGTAAAGGACGTTTTTTGTTGAAAAAGATATTTTCATATACAACTCCTACTAGGTATTTTAAAAGTTTTAAAACTAGAACTCACTCAGCAACGCTGACTTTTATGCATTTTCAGTTGGCAGGTAATTGTTGTTGAGGGTGGCACGCGGGGGAAGCTACTCGGCAGGGCAAGATCGGCATCCATTCATCTTTAATGATATTGTTGTTTTGTAATGCAACGAAACAGGGTCTTTTGTAATTCAAGAAAACAATGATGTATTGCTTAACAACGTTAATTATTAATAGAATGAATGCTTTTTATTAACTTAATTCCGTTGTAATATTTTATGAAATGTGTGATGTTTAATGTTTTATGATATGATTGACCAACTGTGAGGTCTCCGGGAACGGGGCCTTACACATTGCCTAGAGGTTGTAAATAGGAATGTAGATAACTGTTCTTTAGGAAATAGAATAAAACATTTCGTGGATAGTTTTTTTTGTACAAATTTGTGAAAATCTCGATAATCGTAGGATCGTTGCCATTTATCAGATCTGTGCTGCGGAATCTCACAGAATTGTTGATGATTTCAAGTGAAGATATGTTGCAAGATTTAATGTATGATGATGAATGAGTGATGAACAATTCAAGAACACGTATTCATAAAAATTTCATCCATTCATATGGATGATGATGCTAGGAGATTATAAAGGGAGTTTGTAAGAAAATTCTCTCTCACACACACTCAACCTAATTGTTTCTCTCTCTAGACTAATTCTCTCTTCTTTGTTATTGTTTAGTCCTTTTTTTGGAATATAAATGACTACACTCAGTCTATTTATACTCTTTACATAAATGAACAAAATTACATTTAAGCCCTAATGATTACACAATATTCTTATAAGTCTGATAAATTCTTTGTTGCTGATGCGTGACTGCCGAGTGGTACGTCACTCTGGACGACTGCTGATGTTGACTGCTGACTTTGACCATGACCAAGTTTGACTTTTGTCATTTTTCTTTTTTTGATCATATTTTCAGCGTAGTTTCACCGTGTCGGTTTTGGTAATCATCGTGAGATTCGGCAATTAGGTTTTGGTAAGTATCATCTTCAAATAGTCCAACAATACCCCCCTTTAAGATGATGCTGCCAAAACCTTATGATTATCAAAACCTTGGATGTTTATTGATGTGCAGTCTTGAAGTGCAGTCTTCTCCCCCTTTTTGGTAGCATCTTCTTAGAAGCTTCAGAAAAAGGCATTAAGAAAAACACTTTGTTTCGGCACATACTGACTTTGTTTCGGCACTTGATGGATGTTTCATCAGCTTGATCTTCTAGTCTCATTTTGAAGACTTGAAAATACACCCATTTGCAAACACTGTGGATTGCAAAGGTAGCAATATCTGATGCTTTATCTCAACTTCAGAAGTGAAGGAGAAGCATCAGGCATTCTTCAGACTTGACATATACTCTCCCTCAACAAAAGCTTTGAAGGGTGAGGAACTTTTGTGTATGAGACACCAAGAGGAGGATTCATAGTTCTTAGCAACTGGCAGGAGATATTTCAAAGAAGTAGGAGTGTTCACTTAACATCTTGAACTGAATGAGAAACTCAAGCATGTTATGCAATTCATCAACTGCAAACGTCTAAATCCTCTCGGTAGAGGTATTGCATGGAAGTTTCACTCCTAAATCAATAACACATGTAAATCTACCAAAACTAAGAAAAATACTAGAAATGACAAATCTTTTTAGAATTTTATATTTTTCAAAATTATAATCTTTACAAGCATGAATCCTTCAACTACAATGAGATCATACTAATCCAAAATCCTCTACTTCTAAGAATGTTTAATGTTTGATGAGACATAGACAAATAACAAAGTTGATTGTAAGTATGTTTGTCCACTTAAACTCTTGCAAGGATCTATTTTTAACACTTTGTGATATTTATCATGTTTTGGTTTGATTAGATATGCTTATTAAGTACCCCACACTCAGAAGTATGGAAGAATAACCCTCCTCATGAAATGCAAAGTAGCAATTTATTACAACTTGAACCAGGCTACTTAGAGTATAAATTGTTAGGTCTAGATCTTTTGTATAGGTTTAGATGGTGAATCATTTCTTGTAATGAACTTCTGTAGTTCTTTATCATTTTATAATGCATGAAATATAAGTTAACCCAAATATTATGTGTTGACTTTATGTGATTGCAGGAAAAGATCATACTTGGTCAATTTGGAAAAATTAACAAAGTACAAGAACAACTGTGGATGAAAAATTTTGTTCTTCCGTAGATGTTCTCCGTAGCATATCTGAACAAGTGATATGCATCCGCAGATCTCTTGTAGAAGCTCAACATCTATTGAAGAACAAGTCCTGAAGTGAAGTAGCTGCTGCGGAAGATGGGAGTTTGCTCCTGAGGATGAAGTTCAAGAATAATGGACCAAATTCCTACGAAAGACCAAATTCCTACGAAAGACCAAATTCCTATGGAAGACCAAATTCCTATGGAAGACAAACTTCCTATGGAGGAACAACTTGCATGAGCACTCATCAAGTACCAACACATGATCAACAAGTAGCAGCCTGAAGTGATGTCATCAAGTCAACATCTACGGAAGACTTGCTTTCTGTCGGAGGACTTAGGATGTCATATTTGGAATGTTACGGCTGTAGCCTCCACAAATAGGAAAGTTACAGTTTCCATTGTAAACCGTGAATCCCTCTGTCTTTAAATATAAGGCAAGGATGCACTCATTATGATATAGACATACGCTATTGATAGACGATTCATAAGCAATCGATAGCAATCAATAGGTGATTGAATACGTGATTGAGAGATATCGATACTAAAATAGTGAGTCACTTATTCATAGAAACAATATCAATCAATTATTCAATCAATAAAAATACATCAAGAACATCATTGGAGATCATAAGATCACCAAAGCATCGTTAGTCATTGTAATCGATTTTGTATCAATAAAAAACAATTGAAACAATCTTTTGTTGCATTATATTGTTCTGTTTTCAATTTTTTTATACTTTGTTAGTCGATTTTGATCACAAACAATTAAATTAAAAATCAAATATTGATAATTCCATGATCTTTATTTGTTCAATCAAACTGATAATTCCTGATTCGATCCTTGGATTCACAGGTGGTATCAGAGCCTCGTGCTCATTGATCTAGATCAATTGATCTATCAGTTTGATTTTTTTAATTGAATGTTTGTTTTATCAAATCATCACAATCTTTTTATATAGATCATTATTCACTGTTCCATTGCTCGATTAATTTCGATTTGCATCAGAATCACCTTTGATTCGTGGATTTGTGTTATTGTGTGATATTTTAAGCATGTTCTATCAAGTTTGAACAAAACCCATCATCATCTAACATTTTTTAATTTCAAATTAACTGAGAATATATTGAGCGATATGTCTAATTTTGACCATCTTCTTATTTAATTAAGAGTGTGTTATTAATTAGTTCGTTCACCACAGAAGTCATTAATTCCAAGGAATTTTTGTCTTAGTTGATTTGATATCATCATTATCAGTGGTTTGTTATTGCTGTGTTAGTGTATTTGCATTGTTTTTTACACATTCATAGGATATTAGATCAACTGATAATTTTGATAATTAATACAGACAATCAACATGAGCAATTCAATGGTTGGAGCTTATCAACCTCCGAAGTTGGAGAACAAATCTGATTTCAAAACATGGAAAATCAGATTCAGGAACCACGTCAACTACATAGATTCTGATTTATGGGTGTCCATTACTGAAGGTCCTTACATTCCACCTGCTTTAGGACCTGATTATAATGATAACAACCAGCCCATAAGCCTGAAAGATCTGTCTCCTGATGATGCCAAGAAAGTCAAAGTTCACATCAAGGCATATAATATGCTTAGCATGGCCCTACCTGAAGACCTCCTAATTAGATGTGAAGCATACAAAACAACCAACTCACTGGGGAAAATTCTTCACACCTTGTGTGAAGGCAGTGATGAAATCAGAAGTATCAGGAAGGATACCCTGCGTTCACAGTATGAAACATTCCATCATATTCCGGGTGAATCCGTCCCTCAACATGAATATTCTTGAGTTGAAGTACATTAATGAGGAGCTAAACAAAAAGATGCTACATACCTTGCCTGAAAGTTGGACACAAACTATGTCTATGTTCAAAAATACATTGATCTAAAGGCAATTGGACTAGATACTTTGGTAGCCAAGGTAGAAGCATTGGAGTTGGATGAGAAAACCAGAAACAAGAGTTCAAAAGCTCCTATTGCACCATATCAATTCAATGAAGCTAAGAATGTTGGAAGTTCTTTTATTTCCAATGGTGATGAAGGAAGCTCTTATGCTGAAAGTGATGATGAAGAAGAAGCTGCTTTCTATGCAGCAAAGTCTTCCAAATCTAACTTTCAAAGCAGTTCAAACAAGAAAAAAAAAGGGAAATCTGATGATTCTAAAAGCTCAACAGCAAAGGGATCATCAAACAACAAAAGCAACAGCAAATCTATACCAATCACTGTGGTTCTAGAAACAGAAGAACAGAAAGCAGCATTTGCAGCATTCAGTTCAAGCTTTCAAGCTTACTTGGGTAGTACTCTGACTCCTACTCACATCTGCCAACATGACCTGGAAGAACTTCATCCTGATGAAGTGGAAGAGATGGATCTACAATGGAAAATAGCCATGATTCCTTACCGGGCCAAGATGTACATGAGAAGGAACAAAGGACTATCTGTTGCAGGAAGAACAACAAAGATCGGTGTTGACAAATCAAAGGTGAGGTGTTATAAATGTAATTTGTATGGTCACTTCTCAAGGGAAAGCAATAACAATCAGCAATCAACAACAGGCAACAGACAAGCAAATCAGAGAAGTTTCAAGCAACCTCAGCTAACAAACTCATCTCCACCAGCCACAGGTTCTTCAACAGGTACCAGTAACTCTAAAGAAACTGGTTTGATTATTTTGCAGGATGGAACTTATGATTGGAGCATGTATGAGAAGGAAGTCCAGGAGGAAAATCAAGCACTGATGGCAAACTTGGAGAACACAGTTCCACCTATGGCCGGATAGGTAAGGGACAGGTTATGTTCACCAACATGTGTTGAAGAGGTAGAAAGATACAGGGTCCATGCTTAACAATTGGCTGATAAAGTCAAAGAAACAATGATTTTAAATGAATCTCATGTAAGAGAACATAAATTGTATCAGGACAAAATCACTTCCTTGCAAAAGGATTTAGATAAACTTGTGTCTAAAAACTATAATCTGAAAGCACAAGTTGAGCATCTGACCACCTCTTTAACCAAGTCCATGTCTGATCGTGCATCTACTAAAGTGAAACTTCAGAAGTTCCAATTATCATCAAAGCAATATATGAAACTGTTAAATTCTCATATTGAATCAAAGAACAGGTATGGGTTGAGATTTAATGCTGTTGCACCACTAGTGAATGATAATTACACCACACTACCTGAGTCAATGATAAACAGTTTATCAAATCATTTGTGTCAAGCACCAAAACTAAATCAAAATTTGAAAATAATGAAGTGGTAAATGGTGAAGATACTCAAATCTGTGAAACTAATTCATCTGAATCTAAATTTTCAAAACAAAATGAATCAGAATTTGACTTTGATGACTATGATGATCTGGATGAGGTTGATGAGCCTAATGAACAAGAATGTGCTGGGTTGGGTAAGGAAAAGAATGTGGTAATTGAACCTATAATTCCCAAAGTCCTTAAGGAGAGCAGGCTACCTTATCCCCCAAAACAAAGAAATTTGTTGAAGACCATCTACAAAAGAATTGGTCAGCTTAATGAAGGAATTCAGGAGCTCAACAAAAAGCACAAAAGTCAGTCGGCAAAAAGAACTACGGAGGAAGAAGAGAAAAACACTTTAGCAGAACACTTGCGGAAGAAGAAGACTAGTCCTCACACATCCGTAGAAAAGCAAAGGAAAAATTTTCCAAAGTCAACTTCCGTAGAAAATCTGCGGAAGAAGCTTTCATCCGACTCAAAGTCAACTTTCGTAGAAGATCTATGGAAGAAGCAATCATTTGAATCAAAACAGTCATCCGTAGAAGATCTACGAAAGAAGAAAACATTTGCTTAATCACAAACTGTCAAGAAAGTAAAGAAACCACAAAGAGATGTGAATCCTCAGCAACAACAAGAAGATACTTCAGCTGCAAGATTGAAAGAATATTGAAAAAGAAGTAGAAGAAGACGGTGGAGTCTAATAGTGAAACTGAAGAAAAATACTGCAAGTGGTGTGACATGTATAATCACAACACAAAAGATTGTTATTTCAGCAGCTATTGTTCCATATGTAATATGAACAATCATATGACTTCTGATTGCTACTTCAATAAGCACTGTGCTATTTGCAACAAGAAGAACCATTCTACTCAAGAATGCTACTTCAACAAGAAGAACAAATCTAAAGTGCCAAAGAAGCAACAATCTGAGAATGATGAATCAGACTCATAATCTTCTGAGAATGAAGAATCAAAGGTCTCAAAACAAAAGAAGCTGCGACCAAAATAAAAGGTGCCAAAGGTCAAGAAGCCAACATCTGCTGATGATCAAACAAAGAAGAAGAAGGAGAAGCAACACTATCAATGCAAGACTCCTCACAAGAAGGTAGTGTTACAGGAAGATGAAGCCTTCTTTGATCATGTTAAAATGGGTGTTGGGTTCAACATTTGATAAACTGAATCTTTCCAAACCACAATCAAAGCCAACTGAAGATCTCATTGTACAAGTTCAGAGACCAAGTTGATAAACAGAACAAAACAAACACAAGACAAAGTCATCATGACAAAGTCAACATCAAGACCACAAGAAAAGTCAAAATTAGTTCATGATGTAATAACATTAAAATAGAACATCTAGTGCCACTTGTAATGGGTGGTTCTTGCAAAGTGTGTGAGTGACTTGTAGTTCTTAAGTGTGTGTTTTTCATGGTGTAAATCACCACCCAAGGAGAAATTCTCTCCTTTGGGTGGGTTTGATGTTCATCCATCTTTGTATATGTTTCTTCATTGTAATTTGTTATTCAATATCAATGAAATCATAACATTATACATTACACACACGTCCTTGTTCTTTGATTCACACACTTCCACCCGTCTTTAATTTTGAATTCTCAGATCTGAAAATGATGAATCCTAAGATCCAAGCTCAACGAATCTGAAATATTGATTCAGCAAAATGGTATCAGAGCTGTTTGGTTGCTGGGTTCATGTATGTTTTAGATCTGTTTTCATCTTTAAAGATGTTTACAACAAAGAAAAAAATCAAAAAAAATAAAGAACACGTCTCTGTTCATCTTCATCATCCTCTGTTCTTTAGCAAAACACAAACAAAATTAGCAAATCTGTTCTTGTTTGCTTCGAATTGAAGTTGACAAATCATTCCTCACATTATCACTTCAATTTCGGAGCAATTGTAACAGATCCAAAGCAAAATCAACGAAGAACATGTATTTGTGCAGAACATCCAAAATCGAACATCTTGCTTCGATGATGTCAAAATTCTCGAACAGATGTGCTAACTGTAGCCGATTAAATCAAGCCACTGCTTATCCGAGACCTCTAGTATACAAATCGAGCAGGATACATGATTTTGAGTAGGTTACATGATGTCGAGCAGATTTCTGGAGATCGAACAAAATTCAGCTGCAGACACATCATCCGCATTTCATTGACATTGCTGAAATCTGGTAGTGAAGATCAATGCGGATGGAATACAAGGCATCCATATTTCTCCAATGAAATGCGGATTGAATAAAACCAATGTGGCTGTCTTTGTGATCCAATGCGGATGCCTTAACAAATGCGGATGTGTAATGAAACAAATGCGGTTGACTTGTTGTCCAATGCGGCTGAGTTACAGAAAAGTAATGATGTTGGTCCTTCAATGTGGCTGTTCCAAGAGAACTAATACGGATGTTTTGACCTTCAATGCGGCTGAGCTTCAGACATCTCAAAGAAATGCGGACAGTGCAAAAAGAAATACGGCTGATGGAATGTAAAGTATCCGCATTTCATGAAACTAATGTGGATATTTTGGCACTAATGCGGGTGTTGGGCTGACATGCTGATGTTATCAAATGCTGATGAGTTATAAAACAAATGCGGTTCTTGATAACTAATTCAGATGCTTATCACACAAATGCGGATGTTACTAATGCGGATGATGAAACAAAACCAATACAGCTGAGTTGCAGAGTATAAAACAAATGCGGATGTTTAAGGGACCAAATTCGTCTGTTGTAGGAGTTAATGCGGATGTTGAAAATGAAAAAATGTTGTTGTTGAACAACTAATGCGGATGATTGGAACAACAAATGAGGCTGTCTTGTGCAAATGCGGCTGAGTTCCAGTGGTCCACAAATGCGGATGTTACATCAAATGTGGATGAGTTATCTCACAAATGCTGATGTTGATTAAACAAATGCTGCTGTTGAACATGCAAAATACAGCTATTTTAACATACAAATGCGGATGCTTATCTCAACAAATGCGGATGTTTATCACCCAAATACGGCTGCTTGATCAACAAAATGGGCAAAACCTGGGCTACTAGCCTCCGTTTCTGACGTGCTACTAGTCAAAACGACCATGGAAACGAGGGCTACTTCATGGTAACCGGCTGTAGGTGGGTTATCCAGTGATTTTTCCAAAATAAGGCCTCTAAATTGGTTTTTGGGCCACTTTTATGTTTGGTGTTACAAGAAATGCTTATGTTGATTCAACAAATGCGGATGGTACAAGATCAAATGCGGTTGGATAAACATCTAATGCAGATGTTGTATCCAAATTTCAGCCTTTGTTTTAAATAATGCTGATGCCATCAACATAATGCACAACATCAACATCAATAACATCAACATCAACAACATCAACAACAACAACATCAACAACATCAAAAACAACAACAACAACATCAACAACAACAACAACAACAACATCAACAACATCAACAACAACAACAACAACAACAACAACAACAACATCAACAACATCAACAACATCAACATCAACAACAACATCATCAACAACATAAACATCAATAACAACATCATCAACAACAATAATATCAATGAACAGATGACTACAACAAACAAGAAAACAAGAAACATGATGAATACAGATGATTGCAACCAACAGGCATATCCATTTTCACATTCAACAGAAATGAAGAAATCAACCTTGGTCACATAATCACTGATCCAATCAAGGATTTGTACAATTATTAGAAACTCTTTCTGAAGTACTTGGAACCATCCATTATCAAGTTAATTCAGAGATTTAAAGAGTTGAAGTGTCTTCAAGACTGACTTATGTTCCTGATGCTGTTTATTGAAGTTTAAAGCTTCATCATAAGCCTAATACATTCTAATCCTTTGAGTGTGATATGAACAAACAATAATCCAAAAATGATACACCTCATATCCAACACGTTAAGTATTCTCACAGAGATTCTATCCTTTATCAGAAATACATTAGGAGAAGCTTAATCTAAGGGGAAGAACTACAGTGAACTGTGTCAGAACATTAGTTGATCAAGAAGACATGTGACAGAGAAGATCTTCAAGTCAAAGTTTGGCAAGCATCAGTTTAGGGGGAGTATTGTTGGGTTCAACAATTGATAAACTGAAGCTTTCCAAACCACAATCGAAGCCAACTGAAGATCTCATTGTACAAGTTCAGAGACCAAGTTGATAAACAGAACAAAACAAACACAAGACAAAGTCAACATCAAGACCACAAGAAAAGTCAAAAATAGGTCATGATGTAATAAAATTATAAATGGAACATCTAGTGCCACTTGTAATGGGTGGTTCTTGCAAAGTGTGTGAGTGGCTTGTAGTTCTTAAGTGTGTGTTTTTCATGGTGTAAATCACCACCCAAGGAGAAATTCTCTCATTTGGGTGGGTTTGATGTTCATCCATCTTTGTATATGTTTCTTTATTGTAATTTGTTATTCAACATCAATGAAATCATAACATTATACGTTACACACACATCCTTGTTCTTTGATTCACACACTTCCACCCATCTTTAATTTTGAATTCTCAGATCTGAAAATAATGAATCCTAAGATCCAAGCTCAACGAATCTGAAATATTGATTCAGCAATGGGTAATCATCTACCATAATCAAAAACAAAAGATGCTGAAACTTTTTCTAACAAAATGTTATCTTCAAGTTTGAAGAAAACGATACTCAAGGAAGAAGTGACAGAGAAAGTGACTGTGAATCAACATCAAAGTGCTTCAAGTCCATCTCCAACACAACCATCCTCACCCCAAACAGTACATCATGAATCAATTGAGACTAAAAATAGTCTTGAAACATCTAGGCTCATTCATGATAGAGTAACTATTCTAGATAACAATGGCAAGCCCAAGACCATTAAGGCTTGGGCTCCACTTACGGTGAATGAAAAAGCCTTGCAAGCAAAATGAATGGAGGTGCACGACCTTGTTGTCATTAGCTCAACTGATGTGCGGCTGTATAGCCCATGAGGATGCACATCTGGGGTCAATCCTGGGGATTGACCAATGAATGAATAGGATCCTAGTTCATGAGAAGGCTTCGTGCCTAGCAGTGTGGATCAACTATCGATGGGTTAGCTACCATGATAAACGTTTGCAGACAGGGGTTCGGCATCTGTTGCCAACCAATAATGTAGGCTCTTGCTTTGTGTAATCCTAGTTAATGAAAGAGAAAGATAAGGAAAGAAAGAAAGATAATGAATCACTTTATAATTGATTATGTATATTTATGAATGATCACCAAATGAAGTTTACAAAGTGTATTTTTCTATATTATTAAACTAGAACGCACTCAGCAACGCTGACTTTTTATATGCTTATCAGTTGGTAGGTAAGGATGTTGCTGAGGATGGCACACTGGTGAGGCTACTTGGCGGGCAAAGACTGGCATCCGTTCATGCATGATCATATTGTTGTTTTGTAATACAACTGAATGATCCTTTTTGCAACTGTTAAAATACAATGATGTATTATTTGGCAACATCAAATATTAATGCATGAATGGGTTTTTACAACTTAATCCATTGTGATATTTTTATGAAATGTATTTATCTTATATGAAAAATGCTGTGATTGTCCAACTGTGAGGTCTCCGGGAACGGGGCCTTACAAGTTGGTATCAAAACCAAAGTTTAAGAGAAATGGGTAAATATTTTCAAAAACCTAAACTTAAACTAAGACTGGGACCAAATGGAGGGAA
The DNA here is from genome assembly GCA_025506505.1 of Flaveria sonorensis. Classification (NCBI taxonomy): domain Eukaryota; kingdom Viridiplantae; phylum Streptophyta; class Magnoliopsida; order Asterales; family Asteraceae; genus Flaveria; species Flaveria sonorensis. Next base: position 27,813,427 of record CM046435.1, on the reverse strand, counting down.
GCTAGCCCAAGTAGCTATGTGCCTTCAGGTAATCTTATATAATCAATCGGTATTACGTGTGTGTGCTATTTTATTTATGTGCCTAGTAGATTTGGACACTGATGTAGTTTGGATAGGGAATGCTTGGGGGATGAAGAGTAAAGTAAGTGGCTAATCACAACTGGACACTGTAATTAGGGACTTACTATACTTGACATAATCTGAGCTATTACCTTGAATGACCTTGTTAGTGCTTGAATCTTATAGGAGGTAGATCTTATGGCGGGTAGGAAACCTAGGAGGCAACCCGAGGCGGTGCTCGTGGCGGGCGTACTACTAGGCCACGTGTCACTTGAAGCAAAGCGAAGGCTCCCGAGACAGTTCATGAGGACTCGGGTATTCATAGCCACTAAGAGGGTGAAGGATCAGCCACCCTCAAGTCTACGGTAAAGGAAGCTATTGCTGACGAAGTCTACAACGTCATGCAAAACATGTTACCTTCAGTGGGGACCGAGGTATTGAGGGTAGTAAAGGATGGTGAAAAGACCAAAGGTTCTAGGGAGAAGGAGAAAGCTGGTGAAGGGCCATCTAGTCCCAAGGTGATAATCCCTGATAACGATAGCGAAGGAGAGAAGGAGGCCGCTAAGGGGTGCACCTATGGGGAGTTTCAGAGGTGCAAACCCCCTACCTTTGATGGTAACGGCAATGCTACTGCTGCTCATCATTGGGTTCAAGAGATGGAGGCAGTCCTAGACATCAGTGAGTGTCGGGAAGATCAAAAGGTAAAGTCTGCCTCCTATTCTTTTATTGACCCGGTATTATGTTGGTGGGATGACATTGTCCAAGCCGAGAGGAAACGGTTTGTTGCAAGGATGAGGTGGTTGGATTTGAAGGAACTGGTACTGATATGGAGTTGGACAAAATTGAGAAGGAGTTCTTGTACTTAGAGGTTGGAAACATGACTCATCAAGTGTATACCTCCAAGTTCAATGAGCTTGCAAGACTCGTGTCGGATCTAGTGACCTAGAGTCCAAGAAGATCAAGAGATACATGCAGGGTCTGTAGTAGATTTGGCCAGAAAGTTGTATGATGAGAGGGATCCGGTGCCAATTCAGAGGAAGATTGAAAAGAGTTGGAACAAGAACGGTAATGGGAAGCGATTCAGGGGTGACCATTATGGGATCAGGAAAAAGAAGATGAGGATTGATGTCGCCGCCCAAGATCAAGTAAAGGGGGTAATAAGAGGGAATGTAAGAAGTGTGGGAAAGTTCACTTGAGTGAATGTAGAGTGGGGATGAACCGGTGTTTTAAGTGTGGAGGTGGAGGCTATTATGCTAGAGAGTGCGGGGTACCACGATGTTATCGGTGTGGGGAGGTAGGCCACTCGGGCCGAGATTGCAAGAAGGGTGGAGCAGGGAGCTTAGGGACTCAGACTATGGGTGAGAAAGGGAGGAGTGAGAACACCAAAGCCAACACAAGGGCATTCAACATGACCCAGGAAGAAGCCAAAGTGGACCCTGAAGTAGTTTCAGGTATGGTTATGGTAAACCAACTGCTGAAATGCATGGTAAGAATAAGAAGATAGGCGCGCCCTTCTATGTAGAGACAGCAATAGGAAAGTCTACCAAAGTGACTGATGTGGTAGACGATTGCCTCGTAGAGTTGGACGGTCGTAAGTTTCCTGCTAGATTGTACGTGATGGCCCTAGGAGGTTTTGATGTGGTGTTAGGGATGGATTGGTTGGCGTCCTATGAAGCGAACATCATGTGCCGAAAGAAGACGATTGGTCTGACTGCGCTCGATGGCAGTTGGTTACGATACATGGAGACAAGGAGTGCATTACACCGTGAGTAATCTCGATGATCACGACCAAGAAGTTTATGAGACGCGGTTGTGGTGCTACTTGGCCTATGTGAAGGATGTGGATGCTACAGTGCCTTAACTGTCAGGCATGCTGGTAGTATGCGATTTCCCTGATGTGTTTCCCAAAGACCAACCAGGGGTACCACCTGACCAAGAGATCGAGTTCCAGATTGATCTGATACCTGGTGCCCAACCTGTTGCAAAGGCGCCATATCGTCTGGCTCCCTCCAAGATGAAAGAATTGATGGCCCAGTTGTAAGATTTATTAGACAAGGGGTTCATCCGACCAAGTATCTCTCCCTAGGGTGCTCCGGTCTTGTTTGTAAAGACTCGTGAGTTGAACAAGTTGACGGTGAAGAATAGGTATCCGCTACCGAGAATTGATGACTTGTTTGATCAGCTCCAAGGCGCCCACTGGTTCTCAAAGATAGATCTCCGATCTGCTTACCATCAGCTAAAGGTCAAAGAACAGGATATCCTGTAAACCGCGTTTCGAACTTGATATGGGCATTACGAATTCATTGTTATGTAACGCGCCAGCTGCTTTTTTGGACTTGATGAATAGGGTGTGCCGGCCAATGTTGGATAAATCAGTGATTGTGTTTATTGATGATATCTTGATTTATTCGAAGAGTGAAGAAGAGATTGCCGGTCACATTAGTGAAGTATTGGAGACGCTTAGAAGAGAAAATCTGTACGCTAAGTCCTCTAAATGCGCGTTATGGTTGCGGGAAGTTCATTTTTTGGGTCATGTGCTTAATTCTGAAGGGATTATGGTGGACCAGGCAAAGGTGGAGGCGGTTATGCAAAGGAAGACCCCAAAGACGCCATCCGAGATCCGTAGTTTCTTGGGTTTAGCGGGCTACTACAGACGGTTCATCCAAGACTTCTCCAAGATAGCTTCACCATTGACCAAATTGACCCGTAAGGATGTGAAGTTCGTATGGGGTCAAGTGCCGGAGAATGCTTTCAAAGAGTTGAAGACAAGGTTGTCCCAAGCTCCTGTCTTGACGTTACCTGAAGGGAATGAAGACTTGGTTGTCTATTCCGATGCTTCTTATTCGGGATTGGGTTGTGTGCTGATGCAATGGGGAAGGGTTATAGCCTATGCGTCCCGACAATTGAAAACCCATGAGGCTAACTATCCCACTCATGACCTGGAGTTGGCGGCTGTGATTTTTGCATTAAAGATTTGGAGGCATAACATGTACGGGACGAGGTGCACCATCTTTACTGATCATAAAAGTTTAAGTACTTTTTCGAGCAGAAGGGTCTTAACATGAGACAAAGAAGATGGTTAGAGTTGATCAAGGATTACGACTGCGAAATCCACTATCATCTAGGTAAGGCGAATGTGGTAGCCGATGCCCTCAGTCGAAAGGAGAGGCCGGAGCTGATTCGGGTAAAGGCTTGCCAGCTGGTTGTGACGCCAGATGTTATGGGTCAAATCAGGGAATTTCAATATGAGGCATTAAAGGATGATAGGATTGACTCTGAACGAATGAAGGGGCAGGCGACGGATTTAGGGGAAAACACCCTTGGCGTGAAAACCCGCTTTGGGCGGATGTGGGTTCCTCGTTATAGGGAGCTGAGGGGAAGGATCATGGATGAGGCCCACAAAACACGGTATTCCATCCGTCCCTGTGCTAAAAAAATGTATCATGATGTGAAGAACGATTATCGGTGGCCAGGGATGAAGCGTGACGTGGTGGAGTACGTGAGTAAGTGCCTGACCTGTTTGCTAGTGAAGGTGGAACATAAGAAACCATATGGGAAGATCCAACCTTTGGATGTACCCAAATGGAAGTGGGAACACATCACCATGGATTTTGCCTTCCGTAGATGTTCTGCGAAAGAATTAACTAAACATAAATTTTGTCTTCCGTAGATGTGCTGCGGAAGAATAAAAGTAAAACAAATCAAAAATGAAAGTTTTGCCTTCCATAGATGATCTACGGAAGAATAAACTTGTGGATAACCACGGAAGGGTAATTAGGGTTAAGGGTCCCACAACATTAAATAAAAGGTTTTTTAAAGTGTTCGAGGGAGTATAAATGATAACCTGACCGTTGTCATTTTTATTCACTTTTCCAGAACCCTTTCTTAGATCTAGAAGAACTCAACCCAAAAACCCTTTCTTCACCAACAATCAAATTTTCATTCCACACAACAATCCTCACCTAAATCACCTAAAAATGGCCAATCGATTCGCAAAAGATCATAATGTATGTGCTTTTCTCAATCCAGAGGATACAGTAGCCGATGGATGCAGGGATATTATCAGATACTTGAGAAGATCAAGATTATTCTATGCTTTATCTATGGATCCTGTCATCTATCAATCGTAAATTATGGATTTCTGGAACTCTACAAGGATTGAGGAAGAAAATAATAAAATTGATTTTTGCTTCAATAAGAAATAAAGAGTTGAGGGTGGATGAACAAACAATCAGGAGGGTGTTGGAGTTCGGAGATCAAGAAGAAGGTCACCCTGATGTATTCGAACATGAATACATTCAAAAAGTATTTCACTTAATGGGTTATGATGGTGACTACCGAAATGGTGAAATCAAGAAGAGGAGGTTGTGCAAGCCCTATAGATTCCTGTGTCACACGTACTTGAAATGCATGTCAAACAGGAAGTCTGGATTGGATAGATTTTCAAGGCATTTATCATCAGGAATCATTGGTATGTTTGAAGGGAAAACATATAATTATTCCAAATACAATCTGGGATGCTTGTGTGACCACATAGGAGTGTAGAAGGAAAACAAGTTGTATATGTTTCCAAGGTTTCTTCAGCTAATCATTAATGAAGCAATGCCCAATATTGAAAGAGAAGGTGAAGTGTTTATTCAAGCTCACCTTGGAAGATCTGTGCTCAACAAGATCAGTGGGGAATATCAAGGAGATGAAATGGAGATGTTTGCTCATGTAGTTGATGAGAATGCTGACATTCCTCAAGAACTTCTATACATTGATGATCAGCAACAACAAACAGCATCAGCTATACCTTCTGATTAACAACAACAACAAACTCCACCAGTTGAATCCTCTAAACCACAACATCAAGAACCTAATCCTCCTTCACCACGATCCTTACCAACATACCGTTATCACCACCTATCATATCATCTCACCACCAAGTGAACACACACAACCACTATCTCTTTCACTTTCCCAAACATCAATGAACTCTGCTAAAATAGAAGTGTTCTCATTTGATGACATTCAACAATCTCCATCACACCCAACAACACAACCAACTTCCTCACCCACACCTACTAAACCAATCTCACCTATTGAAAGCCCAACTCACACTGAACTAGTCAATCTTGATGAGGATGATGAGCATGATATGGTGAATGATGGTGCTACAGAAGAGTTTTGTTTAGATGTAGAAGGGGAGAATGATGTAGTTGAACAACAAGATGAGAGTAACTACATTGACATAGTTGCTTATGTTGAAAATGATCTGAGAGATGAAGAGATAAATCTGAGCAAAAGTTTTCTGGTGGCCAAATACAAAAATCTCATCATCAAAGGCAGTAAAAAGTTGGAGAAGTTGAGAAAATAAAAAGGGAGATAATTGAGAAAGATGTGACAATCTCAAAGCTAAAGCTACATTCAAGCAGTTACGAGAGGAGATTGAATCTAACAATGAAGTGATTGACTGGATGGATCAGTTTGCAACTGAGTCCTATGAATATGTTGAGAAAGAAAAACAAAAAAGGAGAAAGCTAAAGTTGGATCTGCTAAAACAAAAGATGAGGAGATAGAAGGATTAAAGAAGAAAGTGGCTGAACAAGAAGGAGTTAGCCTGCAAAAGCCAATCAAAGAAAGTGTTGTCTTTTCCATGATCAAATCAAAGGAACCAAAAATCAAATATCATAGGAAAAGAAAGTATTTGGGAAAAACTGTAGAAGAAGTTACTCAACTTGAAGATACCCCAAGAAAAGCAAGAACTATCTTTACTGAGCACACTCCATCGGTTGATCTTTCTACTCTCAAGCCAACTGAACCTGATGAAGAAGAAACTGATGCTGAATGGATAGATTTAACAAAAGATAAGACTCAAAAGGATGATGAAGAAGCAAGATCTAATGAAGAGCTATTATCCACTGAAGATATTTTTGAGGAAAGAGCCCAATCCTCAATGTTCATGGATCTAATAAACAATGGGTTCCCATATGACATGGTTGAGAAGATGAACATGGCTGAAATGATTCAAGTGCTAAAAGACTTTGATGCTGCTAGATTGATACTGCCAGTATACAACTATGAAACATTCTCAAATTTCAAAGCCATTCAAAAGATAAGAAAATATTTGGGTACTGTGGCCCTAAGAAGCTGACAAAATATAGCATGACTTGTTGGCTGCAAAGTCATAACTATAGGTCTCGTGAGCTTAAGGGAAGATCAGTGGGAGAATAAGAGCCATGATGGAATATGTAATGAAGTTTGAGCTAGAAACTAGTGTGAGAATTAGAACCGGAGCTCCCAATCCTGCTTACAAACAACAATCAAAAAAAAACTCCTACTGCGCCAACAGTTGTAGAAAGCAAAACATGCACGGAGGAAAGAAAAACTGATCAGGGTGCCAAGGGATGTAATCCCCAACAAAATCTGGCCTCTGAGAACCACTGTGAGAGAGATAAATAAACAAAATTCTTCTCTGATCCAACTTTTTGAGCGCATGACCACCCCAAGATCAACAGAAGAAAACAAAATTGTAGCTTGGAAGTTTGATTCTGAATGGGATTGTGCTGTGATAAAGAGACATACATAGGCTATTAATAGTCAATTCATAAGTAATTGATAGCAATCAATAGGTGATTGAATACGTGATTGAGAGATATCGATACAAAAATATTTAGTCAATTATTCATTGAAACGATATCATCAATTATTAAATCTATATAGCAAAAAAATAACAAAACAACAAGAACATCATTGGAGATCACAAGATCACCAAAGCATCATTAGTAATTGTAATCGATTATGTATCAATGAAAAACAATTGAAACAATCTTTTGTTGCATTATATTGTTCTGTTTTCAATTTGTTTTATACTTTGTTAGTCGATTTCAATTTCACAAACAATTAAATTAAAAATCAAATATTGATAATTCCGTGATCTTTATTTGTTCCATCAAACTGATAATTCCTTATTCAATCCTGGATTCACAGGTAAAAGCTCATAGGTGGACTTTGGGTTGGGTTGGTCGGTCCGCCTTCAGGTGTGCACCGGTTTACTGGTCCCTTCTGTCGCCGATGCGCTCCTAGCCTTAATTGGCTGGGTCGTGCCTCCGGCGTTGTTACTTTGAAGAAATTAGAGTGCTCAAAGCAAGCCTACGCTCTGATACCAACGGTGAAAACATCGATAATCGTAGGATCGAATATTACAATCGTATTATTGTCGTTTATCAGATCTGTGATGTCGAATCTCACAGACCTATTGGTGATTTCAAGTGAAGATCTGTTGCAATATTTAATGCATGATGATGAATGAATGATGAACAATTCAAGAACACATATTCATAAAATTTCATTCATTCATATGGATGATTATGCTAGGAGATTACAAAGGGAGTTTGTAAGAAAATTCTCTATCTCACACACTCAACCTAATTGTTTCTCTTTGTAGACTAATTCTCTCTTCTTTGTTATTGTTTAGTCCTTTTATATGGAGTATAAATGACTACACATAGTCTATTTATACTCTTTACATAAATAAACAAAGTTATATTTAAGTCCTAATGATTACACACTGTTCACTTTGACCATGGTTGACCAAGTTGATTTTGGTCAACTTTCTCGTTTTGATCATATTTTCAGCGTAGTTTCACCATGTCGATTTTGGTAATCATCGTGAGATTCGGCACTTAGGTTTTGGTAAGTATCATCTTCAAATAGTCCAACATAATTCATCTTCTCCTAGAACCAAGCCAGTTAAGGTTTGGGTCCCTGTGTCTAAGTGATTTTCTCTAATTCATTTGCAAGGAACATTCGAGAAGGACTATCATTAGCACATGGCACATTGATAGTGGATGCTCCAAGCACATGACCGAATTGAAGGACGTTCTTACTAATTATCGGATAATAAACATAGGATATGTTGCTTTTGCGGGTGATAAGAAAAGAGGTAAAATGATAGGTCAAGGTGAGGTATCCAATGGTTCTTTAACCTTGGAGAAGGTAAATTTCATGCCTGAATTAGCATTCAATCTTCTGAGCGTGACATAATTTTTGATAAGAATATTCTTGTGCTTTTAAAATCTAATAAATGTTTGTTTCTTAATCCAAAATTTTCTATTCCAGTTAATTTGGTGATTATGCAAGCTCCAAGAAAAAAATGACACATATGTGATTGATATGAACTCCAAAGAATCTACCTCCACCATGACTTGTCTCTAGTCAAAAGCTTCCTCTTCTGATTCTTTTCTTTAGCATAGACGTTTAGGCCATGTGAATTTTAAAAATATTAACAAATTCATTAAAAATAATCTTGCCAGAGGTTTACCTCAAAAGGATTTTTTGTAGTTGAAAGATACATGTCTTGTGCTAAAGGTAAATAGCATAAGAAATCACACAAGCTCAAACAAGAAAAATCCATTTCTAATCCTCTTGAGTTATTACATTGTGATTTGTTCAGTCCAATAAGTGTGAAAAGTATCACTAAGATGTCTTATTGTCTTGTTGTAACACATGATTATTCAAGATACTCTGGTTTCGATTCCTGTCACACAAATAGGAGACAGTAGAGGTGTTGCAGAAGCTAATTCTGACTATTGAGAATATCATCAACAAGAAGTTTTGGTGATCTAAAGTGACAACGAAACAGAGTTTAGAAATCAGATCTTTGACTCATTCTATGCAAGCAAAAGGATTCTCAAACAATTCAGCGCTGCACGAACACCTCAGCAGAACGGTGTTGCTGAAAGAAAGAATCACACTCTCATTGAAGCAGCCCGGACTATGCTCATTGAATCTAAACTTCCTATTATTTTCTAAGCAGAAGCAGTCAACTATGCTTCATATTTCTAAACAGATTTCTAATTGTAAAAGATAAGATGAAGACTCCATATGAACTGTTTCACAAACGAAAACCGTTGATTGACTTCTTTCGTCCTTTTGGCTGCTCATGCATGTTATTGAATACTCAGGCTCAAAAAACAAAGTTTGGAGCAGTGTATGATGAATGTTACTTAGCAGATATTCTTCAACTCAAAAGGCTTATAGAGTATACAACAAACGAACAAGAATTGTACAAGAATATTTCTATGTTGATTAGCAAGAGTCTAATGTTTCCAACATTGGTTCTAATCCAGATTGGTTCTATGATTCAAACACCATTTTCAATTCATTCAATCTACCATCCTTTCTTGACGATGACATTCCTTCATCAAATGGTCAACTCTTCATTCCCGCTCAACCACAACCTCAATCACAACCAAAACCACAACCTCAACCACAACCAGATCTCCAACCTCAACCGGAACCTGAACCTGAACATCAAATCCCTTTAACACCATCATAAATATCACAACACCCTCTTTCTAATCAACCATACACCTCACAACCATCATCACCACAACCCACTTCATCAAATTCCTCAACCTTAAACAGTAACTTCAAAACCCTAAAAGACCACCCACATGATTATGTTATTGGATCAATATCTGACGGTGTCAGGATTCAAAGCTAATTTGGGCTAATCAATGAATGTCTCTTTGCTTGTTTTATATCTCAAATTATTTCAAAAAATGTGGCCATGGCACTTTAAGACCCAAGTTGGTTGGAGTCAATGCAATTAGAGCTTCAACAGTTCAGAAAATTGATGGTGTGGCAACTAGTTGATCTTCCTCCAAATAAGTATCCGATTAGTACAAAGTGGGTATTCAAGAACAAACCAGATAATCATGGGGTTGTGATTAGAAGCAAATCAAGACTGGCTATTCAAGGATTTTCTCAAGAGGAGGGGATTGACTACACTGAGGTGTTTGCTGCCGTGGCCTAGATTGAAGCCATTCGTATTTTTCTTGCTCATGCTGCTCACAAAAACTTCAAAGTCTTTCAGATGGATGTAAAGTGTGCATTCATGTATTGGGCCATGATGAAGAGATCTATGTTTGTCAACCACTAGTTTCGAAGATCTAGATTTTCCTGAGAAAGTGTACAAATTGGATAAATAATTATATGGATTACATCAAGCTCCTAGAATCTGGTACGAAACCCTAACACAGTATCTTCTTAGAAAAGGCTTCACAAGTGGAACTATAGACCTGATTTTGTTCAAGAAGAAGGTTAATGGAGATGTACTCATTGTCCAAGTATATGTGACGACATCATCTTCGGATTAACAAATGAAAAGTCGTGTAGAGAGTTTGAAAATATGATGAAAGAGCGCTTTGAAATGAGCATGACGAGGGAGATGTGCTTCTTCTTAGGATTTCAGTTAGAACAAAAGCCAGATGGAATTTCATTCATCAAGAGAAATCATTCTGGAAATCTTATCGAAGTACAACATGAATGATGCTTCTCCCGAGCTCACTCCATTTTTCTGCACAAACCTGTCTAACCCCCGATAATAATGGAAAGCATTTGATGCTCATCGTTATCATTCAATGATCAGATCCCTAATGTATCTCACCACGATTCCTCCAGATATTAAATTTGTTGTGTGTTACTGGCGCTCAATATCAAGCCATCTAAAGGAATCTCATGAGAAGCTGTTAAACTTTTCTTCTGCTACTTGAACGGCTCTATCCATTTGGGTCTTTGGTACCCAAAGGAGGAAACTTTGATCTTTATGCGTACTCTGATAGAGATCATGGAGATTGTAAGCTTGATAGAAAGTCAGTTACTAGTGGATGTCAATATTGGGGATTGTCTTGTTTCATTGCAAGAAAAACACAGACAATAGTTTCACTGTCCATAAGCGAGGCTGAGTATATTGCTGCTTCAAGTTGCTGTTGTCAAGTATTGTAGATTCAACATCAATGATGGATTACGGGTTAATTTTCTTCACACACCGCTATTCTGTGATATAATAGCTGTGGAATTGCCAAAAATCCAATTCATCATACATGCACCAAGCACATTGAAACAAGAATTCATGCAATCCGGGATGCACAGGAAAAGAGGTTTATAGATATATTCCTATTGACACAAAAGTAAAAAGCCTGATCTTTTCACAAAAACTTTTAATAGACCTCGGTTTTATGAATTGATCAATATGTTTGGTCTAATATCTTTCTAAGAGCAAATTCTTGTGATAATCTGTAAACTTAATTTCTTATTAGTGCTTAAATTTATAAAAAACAAAAAAAATAAAAAAAATTATAATGCAAATATTTAATGTTATGTTTATATAAGGAGCTTCGATCCCCTTACCCATATTTCCCCAAAGTGTATTCTATTTGAAAAAGAAAATTTCTTTAGTTGCACTTTATAGAAATTTTAGGGGAGGTTTTTTAAGTTGGCTCTTTGTTTTTTAAAGTTGCTCTTTTGATTGTGTATAAACTTTTCTATCTTTGGTGTAGGATTCGGAAGCTGGAGAGTGTCTGAAGGGGTCAGAGGATCATGGGTGTGGTGGGATAGGTTCGGTAGCCCCAGTGCGCTAAAATGAATTAGACAGTGATTGTGTAACATAACTAAGATTCAACACTTAGTAATAAGGTTCATTCCCATGCCTTGTGTTGTACAAACTACAAGTCACGTCAAAAACTTGATTGAGAGCGGTTGATTTCTGTTTTGATCCTGCATTTCCAAATTTCCCTCACCTTTATGTGTGAATAAATTACAGTGTTCAACTCCTTTGCTAGCGAAAGCATTGACCTGGAGTGATGATCCACTCTGTTATATGTGAGTATAGACTTGAGGCTCTCATCAACACACTCAAAATGATATCTTCTCTGTTATACGTGAGTATAGACCTGGAGCTCTGATCATATTTCCCATCATCCATTATATATATCTATGGATGTTCATGTGCATCATCCATCCTATGCTCTGTATTTGTCCATCTTAGAAAATTTCAAGCAGAATTAATGATTACACTCAATAAATCATGATGACGAGATGAGTTCTTTATCGAATGATTATGCGAACCAAGTTACTTGAGTGTCTTAAACGAACCCAAAACATGATAAAACAGTTATAGGTCACCTGTTGAAAAGATTATGGCATGGGTTTAAATGGACAAACATATTGACAATCCCGCCAATCCTTGATTCTCTTGATGATTTCTTGCTAAATCGTGTCTGATATCCTTATCTTTGTCTTTGTCTTTTCTCTTCTATTTCTTGTTTTAAGTCTATCTTATGGGTAAAGAAGTCTTCTTTTTACATTTAAAATAATGACTCCTGTGAAACTGTTATTTCATTATGCGAAACTATTGATTCGCAATGCGAAGCTACTCTTTCGCTGACTGTTGTCTGCATGCGAAACTATAGATTCGTAGGTAGTGTCACATGACATAAGTTTTACTGATCTATGGGAAACTATAGTTTCGGCCTATGCGAAACTATGTTGTATAAATATCAGTTTCTTCCTTGTTTCGCCATTTCCGAAAGAACCCTAAAATTTCAAATTTTGAACCAACTCGTTTTCTGTGAATTCAAAATGATATCGAAATGTGTTCTTGTGATTCTAACCGTCAATATTAGAAGCTTTAAATTTGATCCCAGATTAAATGAGTGGCATATCTGAACGTCAGAGATCCAAAGTCTTCCGATTATCGAAATGCTATAGATTGGCTGAAGAGATCACCCATCCACTATGCTATTTCTCACTCCCCTACTATAGAAGAGAAGCAGATCAGAGAGTTTTGGAGAAGTGCTGACTATGACGCCAAGGAGAGGATCATTAGAGTGTTAGTTCAGAGAGACCTATTGAGATATCAGTGAGATAGTGGCTAAGGCCTTACGATTAGAGGATGACATGGGTGAGAGTGTAGAGATGACTGATTCAGAGGTTGTTAGAGCTTTTAAGGGTACTAGATATGAGGGACTGACTTTGAGAAGAGAAAGGAGATCAAGAAGACATTTCTTTCGAAGGAGTGAAGGTTTTTGGTCATATCTTCATTAGCTATTTAGATCATAGGAAAGGAGGATCAGATGGACTGAATCTGAGGGTGGTCCAAACTATGATTAGTTTTATAGAGGTGAGAAGGCAATATAGCCTAGATCATCCACGACTACTTATTGGAGACATCATGGCATTGAAGAAGGATAAATGGTTGCTTTATCCATGATTCGTTTAGATTCTTCTAGACTACTAAAGCCAAACTTACCAAGTTAGAGAGATGAACTGAGCTGACTCTGATGAATCCAAGGATTTTTGCTGATGTGCTGCTTCTAATGCTGATTTTTCAGTAAAGATCACATATCTACTGGAGAACCATCTATACTGAGGAGAAGTGGAAACTATATTAAGGAACAAAGAGCAGCGCTACTACAGGAAATGTAGAGGAGATCAAAAAGAGAAGAAGTACACAAAAGAGACAGATATGACATTGAAGAACATCTGGATGAGTAGAGGAGGAGCAGAGGAAAAGATAAAGAATAAGGGAGTAGAGAAATAGTTGTTCCATGATATAGCTGGCTCTCCACTTGAGAGAAGAGGAGCAAAAGTAAGCAAACAGTTATCCGTGAGACTAGGTCTGCAAGAGAATTTGAGAGGTCTTGGAGGGATACAAGATCAGAGTTGATGAGGATATGATCGGGAATGTAAAACATCACTATCAAATGAGTTGAGCTTGACAAAGACCAAGCTAATAAACTCAAAGGAGAGGGAAGAAGCTAAGGGATATGGAGATTGATAAGATGAAGAAAGTGATACTGAGTCAATAGGACCTGATAAGGGATTATTGGAAGAGGTGAGTGAGTTAAGGAGGAATACCGGTGCAGCAAATGTACCAGTGTTGACCGGATCAGGGAAATGACTGACACATCTAAGTTCCCATTCATACCAAGGCATCAGGAGTAGTGGTAGCAGTGTAGTAGGATCAGGAGCTGGTGGCAGTGGTATAGTGAATTTGAAGCTAGTGGAGGTGAAGCTAGTGGTAGTTGTGTTAGATTTGAGGCTGGTGTATATAGTGGTGAAGGTGTTGCCAAAGGAGAGAATGCTGATCAGGTGTTTGAGGCTGAATTTATTGATATGGGGTTTGATTTGGACATGATCTTACTAGGAAAGAGGTGATAAGGGGGAGAGTCAAGGCGATGAAAAGGGAAGTGAAATAAACTTGGTAGTAAGGAGGAAGAGGTGGAGAGCAGTTAGTGGACTATGACTCTGAGCCGTAATTTTATATAGTTGATGAGAGGCCAATGACTTACGTGGCTTAGAGGAGTTAGCTGAAGGTGATGTAATTGAGATGGATAAGAGGACTGGTTCACTAAGGGGGAAGAGCTAGAGAAACTAACCCCACTCTTCCAAAACATTCAAGAACCAGGGATGAAGGTGACATATAAGAAGATTATTAGCTGGAAGTACACACTAAAGCTGAAAATGTTCATGATTAAGAAGCGTGGAGGTGGGATCTCATACTTGCACAAAAGGAAGGCATTTAAAACCTTCTTAAGTGGGATCTAAGACTGACGAGAACCCCCTCGAGAATCGGGTTTGAGTGAACGTGCCACAATGTAGAGCATGAGATCCGTCAGGGGTTCAAGACAACTTTGCAGCTTTGGATTCATGAAGCCTGAGAGGAGGAGGTCGAAGATGGATTTAGACTGGGTGATGGTTAAAGGAAAGATTGTACTAAAGTTAAAGCCTGCTAAGACCACAACAGGGGCAGGAGGAGGATACAGATAAAACAACCTTCTAGACTGCAAAAGTTCAAGAAGTGGTTTTATGATACACCAACAAGTGAAGAAGTAGTGAGGGTGAAGGATATAGATGAAATAGGTGTTTTTCCCTATGGAGGTATTCTCATTCAGTGACGATGATCAGAAGGTGCTGTGTGAGAATCAAATTAAGGCTGGGGCAGGAGAACAAACTAAGACTAGGATAAGGCCAGTTTATTGAGGGTTAGTAAACAAAGCTCAGGGTGTGAGATCGGAGATTAGGAGCTCGAAACTAGCATGCACAGGAGAGGGAATCTGGCGGCAGAAGTAAGAGATTTGGCGAGAAAGATGGAGCAAGCAAGGCTGGAGCTGATCCTGAGGACCCAGCAGGTGAATACCCCCTAGGGGGAGTATTGATGATCAAGTATAGGGTGGTATTCACCTTGCCATTTGTTATTGTTTAGTCATAGTTTATTATAGCTTAGATATTATTTAATAGGATCTAGTTTAGATTGTCTTGTTTTGTATTTTGTGACATGCGAAACTGCATGCGAAACTGCAGTTTCACCCGGTAGTTTCACATGCCATAGTGCATACAGTTTCACAGTATGCGAAACTAGGTCCTGTATAAATATGTTTGCTTGTTGCTCATTTTGGGACCCTTTGAACTTCAATGATATACTGATTTGAGTCTATTTATTGATTGTGTATTACTAGGAGCTTATATTGTCATCATTGAACATTATCTTCTTTATCCTTACAAATCTTTTGCAAATGGGTTATGTTTGATTTGTGTAATTTTCTATCATTACTTGGTCCACAAGCTATTAGATATAGTGATATCTTATGGATTCTTGTGTTAAATCTCATCAAAAGCACGTTTAAACGATCATCTTGACCAACATATCCAAAATTCTTAAAATTCAAAGGATATTATTTTGAAAAGTTTCTTTCAAAATAAACTGGGCTTATATAGGCAATGATATAGACAACTTAAGGCACATATTTGAAAAAGAAATCTTGAATTTTGTTTAAGAAAATCTACTCAAAGTTAATCATCCTAATAGCTGATACAAGACACTTAAATCTCTATTGAACAAAAGCTTTATGACACAGACCAGTATATCGTACATTGGTGTTAACTTTGACTAGTTTTATTATTCTTTCTCAAAATTATCTTAATCAAATGATACATGATGTTCTTGTGCTTGTCTTTAAGTGTTGACCAGGATTCTTTGTAATAGAGATAGCATTATATGTTTATATAGATGGGTGTCTTTTTGAAGTTGAATCCATTGTCCAGCATCTGATTTGAATCCAAATCACTTGAGCATAGCAGCTTGTAGCAGCAATGTATCCATCTTCAATAGTTGATGCAGACAACAAAGATTGTTTCTTTCATTGCAATGAGACTATCCTTCCACCAAAATTAACAAACCCCAGATGTAGACTTTGCAGTCATATTGTAACCACCATAGTCACTATCAGTATAGGCAAACAGATGATGTCAGAATTCTTGGATACAAAGGGCCAATTTAGGAACACCTTTGAGATATCTGAGAATCCTTTTGATAGCAACGAGGTGTGAAATCTTGTGGTTGGCTGATATCTTGCACAAATACATGTAGTAAAATGATATCCAGCCTGCTGGTTGTGAGGTACATAGAGAGACCAATCATAGCTTTATAGAGATGTTCATCATTACACTCCCCTCAAGATCAGGTCCTAGGGAGTGGTTCTAGCTATAGGTGTCTTAGCAACCTTGCACTCAGTCAGAAGAAAATCTATTATGTATGTCTTGCACATACTTTGACTGGTTTATGAAGATGCCATTGTCAACCTGCTTCATGTGAATTTCTAGAAAGAAAGTGAGTTCCCCCATGGTACTCACTTCAAATCTATTCTTCATAGGCTTCTTAAAGTCTTTGCAGAGCTTCGGATTAGCTGACGCAAAGATGATTTCATCTACATAAACTTGAACCAGCATCAAGTCATTTCCTATTCCTTTAATGAAGAGTGTTCCATCAATCGTACCCATATTGTATCCATGCTGACTGAGGTACTGTTATAGTGTCTCATACCTTTTCTTGGAGCTTGATGCAGCCATAAAGAGCTTAATCAAAATGAAGACATAATCTAGATGATTTAGATCTGCAAAGCCAGGTGGATGTTGACATACACTTCCTTATCAATTGCCCCATATAAGAAGGCACACTTGACATCAGTTGGTAGACCTTGAAATCCTTACATGAAGCAAAAGCAAGGAACATCATAACAACTTAAAGTCTTGCTATGGGAGCAAAAACTTCTATGTAGTCAACCCTTTCTTTTGTGTGTACCCTTGAATAACTAGTCTTGCCTATTCTTGATGACACGTCCTCTATATCTTTCTTATCCTAAATACCCACTTGGTACCTATTGGTGTCTTCCCATGAGGAGATGGCATAGGTTCCAAACCTTTTGTCTCTGAATAGACGCAGCTCCTCTTGCATTACTTCAACACAAATTCCATCCTTCAGAGCCTCATCAATATTCTTAGGCTCAACTGGGACAAGAAACAAAAGTGAAGACAAACATTTGTCATGGGTTTGTCCTCTTGTTCTCACCCTTTTCTCAACATCTCAAATGATGTTTGTGGTGGGATGTGACTTGTGAATTCTAAGTTGACGAATCACAAAAAGTTGTTTCGAGAGATCTAAATTTTGAAATTTAGATATGGTGATTGAGTATCACCCACAACATCAGCACATTTACAACAAAAACTTGATCTAAATGGTCTGTGACATCATTGATGTTGTCTTCTATGGAGTGGTTATCAGCATCACGTAATTCTTGATCACTATTACCACCTCCATCTCCTCTTACATTGGAAATTCCTTTATTGGAATTCTATGCTTCTGTTCTAGAATTGGTAGGCATTTCAGATGTGTCAGCTAAAGATTTTATCATTATTGTGCTAACAATATTTCCAAAGGCAGGGTTGTACCACGGGAGCTGAAGTAGTTTTCTATTAGGTAATCTCAGCTTAAATCTTGTGTCAGGATCTCTATTGATAAGCTATCTAAAGATCCTGAAACATCTCATAGATTTGTTAAAATAGTTGCTAACTAAATCAAGATCAAACAACCAATTAGGACCAGAAACTTTCACAATGGTGTGTGCTCATTGAATGTCATATTAGCTGACACATAAATACTCTAGTTCTGAGATTGTATACTCTATAAGCTTTAGTTGGGAAGAGTATCCAATAAAGTGTCCATCATCTGATTTCTTAGCAAATTTGGTATTTGATCTTTGGTATTCAAGATGGTGCAAGGGACATCAAATTATCCGAGAAAACCATTAAAAGGTATCTTCTTTTGTGCCACGGTTCATAAGGAGTCTTACCATGAGTCTTGACAACTAAAATACGTTCTGCACATGGCAGGTAGTGTTGAATACCTCTGCAGAAGGTGATGGGCAGTTTAGAGTCAGATAACATGGTTCTGGAAGCATCAATAAGTGTCCTGTTTCTCCTCTCAGCAACACCATTTTATGAGGAGTCCCTGGAGCATTATATTGTCTTGTATACCTTTTTCATCGTAAAATGTAAAGATTTGGTTCTTAAATTCAGTTCTTGATCACACCTTATGATTTTGACTTGTGATCACATTGATTCTCAATTTTCAGAATGAAACTCCTCAATATCTCAAGGGTCTCATCCTTAGTTCTAAGGAAGAAGACCTAAGTGTATCTTGTGAACTCATCTATGATCACCAAACAATATGAGGTCTTCCTAAACTCATTACACTATAAGGGGAGTAATGATAGAGTTTCTTTCCTTTAGCTTACGAGACACTTTGTCTTGCTTCCTTTTCAAACAGTAACATAATGGTCATTACTTGTAAACTCTGTCTTTGGCATTCTAGTTACCAAATCATTCATAATTAATTATTCATGTTCTTATAGTTTACAGGCATATTCTTTATGCAGAGGAAAGACTCATCATGTTGGCTTTAAACAGAAAACAAGAAACTTCTTTTGAAAGGGATGTTTCGCCATGCTTAGTAATGATCACCCAGCCATGTTCCTTTTCCTAGGCAGCTCGAGTAGGATATGCTCTTGAGGAATGATCACCCCGGGCTTGAGAATAATGCACTCATGCTTAGTAAAGATCGTGTTATGTCTCTGATCATAAAATCGGGATACATTCAAGAGATTGCACCAAGCCCCTAACATACTTTACCTTCACAATGCTGTGCTTACCATTTATGACCCTACCCTTCTAGAATGTAACCACCTGATTCTCCTCAAAAGCAACTGACCCTCCATCAAATCTTTCAAAGTTCTAAAGCAAAGAGCTATTGCCTTTCGTGTGCCTAGAATAGCCATTATAAATGATCTATACATTTCCTTTGGTCTTTAACTCTTCATGCACATAAAGAGATGGTAGTTACATTTAGAAACCCAAGCCTCATTGGTCTTGGGCTTGTCAAAGTAAGCTGAGGATAATGCAACCGTAATTGATCATATATGCAAGCTCTGAGGATCATTGCTATTGTTGATGAAGAACTTTCAGTCACAAGGCCTTCCTTCATCTCCCACATATCTTGGAAGACTATACTGGCCTTCAAGACTTCGGAGGTTTGATGACTTCGAAAGTTTTGGAGGCAGGACCTCGTAAGTTTTTGAATCCACTTCAGAAAACTTCAGTACTTCAGAAGAATTC